>VDFB02240954.1:0-26933 GCA_007258455.2 Sequoia sempervirens
TAAAGTTTATTTAAAATTGAATACTTGTGCAATCTATTCAATATTAATTTTGACTACATAAAACTAATTATGTACCTATTTGTTTTAAATAGAAAAGCAATGATAATACTTTACGTGACATTGGAATGTAGCTTGGTGAGGGTGGAGCACAACCTGTAGATGAAGGTCATGGTGTGCATCCTGGTACTGGATGTATTCATGTGCTATACAAAACACAATATGGCTTAATACAATTAAACATCTTTAATTACAATTGGTGTATTAATTAATGTAACCTTTCGTGTTTCAACTTTAGAGCATGTAGAGTGTGATCAACATGTTGAGCATGATCAGGCTAGAGAAGATCAGGAACATGATGTGGCCCCATCAGGTAAAGATGACCACTCTAAAGTTCTTTTAAACATGTTTAATTGCAATTGGTGTATTAATTAATGTAACCTTTTGTGTTTCAACTCCAGATCAGGATTTAGAGGGTGTTCAGCATGTTGAACATGAGGCTATAAGAAAAGATCAGGAAGATGATGTTGCCCCATCAGGTGAGAACCACTCTAATGTTATTTTAATTAATGAAGCTTGTAACAATAATAATAAAACATATCAAATTTAACATTTCTTTGTTGTGCAGTAGACCCCCTTGCAGCATCATCCACATCATGACTACATGACTAGGCATACATTAAGATTATGAAGGAGGGTAGAACAAGCTGAAGAGGGGACAAATGATTTAGAAAATGATACTTCACTTCAGATTTTTTTAGCTTCAAAAAAGAAACAAATTTTTTTTTATTGTAATCATATTATGACAACCATATTTTTGATAATATGTAAAAACTGAAAGAATGAATGTTATATGTTAATGAATGAATGTGAAAATGTTAATGAATGAATGCTATATGTTAATGAATGAATATTATATGTTATTAATGGATGATCACTTTCCATGTCTTGAAATTTATCATGTAAAACCTAAGACTCATGTCCTCATATGCTTCATTCCTCCAAGTTTGTCCACAAAAAATTCATGGCACAAGTCTTTCCACAAAAAAATTCATGCTCTATGACTCCTACTCTATGATCTATTCTCTTGCATTTGTTCTCTCAACGTTGTTCCTTTTGTATGCCATTTCATCAAAAACTTGATTAGAGAACCATTCACATCATCTACTTTACAACATCAAAACCTGATTAGAGAACCATTCACATCCTCTACTTTACATATAATATCAATCTGAATTGCAATTGTATCCCTTCAAGGAAAAACAATCAAACACCTATACCAAATCACCAAGGCACATTAACAACCATCTATACCTTCTCACTAGAACCAATTATCAGACCTTCAAGACAATAGGTTCATCATGTTTCGAAAGAAACAATCAATCATCTACTTCACAACTCTGTCCATTCCAACTTACTGTCCTTTTTGCAGTCAAGTCATCATTCATGCATATTAGATTCACCATACCTAAATCATTAAAAACAACATGCACTGCCTTCTATACCTTATCCTAAACTTTGAAACATCTTTGTCAACATGAATACAATAGTTTCCAACCACTAACAATTCCTTTTGTCACTGTTTTATCAGATTACCATTATCCATGCAAACAAGCACCACTTCTTAAATAGGCTTTCATACCCTAAATAGGCATAGGGGCAATTCTTATGCAGAATGAATGGCTTATTATTTTTGAAAGAATGAAAATGACTGAAAGAGATTTTCTCTGAGTATTAATGATAAGGAAATTTTGGCTATGCATGTTATAATAAAGGTCCAACAGTAAAGTAGGAAAATGACCGAAAGAGAAACTTTGAGTATTAATGATAAGGAAATTTTGGGTATGCATGTTATAATAAAGTTCTAGTAGTATTTGTTAGGGCATCATTTCATCATTTGGATGGATTATCAAAGGATTATATATGGTGTTAAGCTAAATTTTATATTTTTGTAGGTTAATTAAGTAATTATTAGTTTTTTCAATGGGAAGCCCAAATATCCAAATTTTATATGCTCTAATATTTCATTGCTTTCTAGAGGAACATTTGCACTTTATTCATTGTTATGACGGTATGTTAATGTTGGCCAAAAGGTTGGCAACTAATTCAAGTGCTTTCAATCAGACTCCAAATTGAAGTATTTTAGTCAAAATCATAGAAACAATTTCAACTCTAGAACAAAGAAATGGCTTGAGAATAGTGCACCATTTCAGAAGGCTCTTCTACTGATCCACCACATGGTGCAGTGCTGCCCGTTGTGATTAGGTTACTATATCCTTGTTTCCAATTATTCAATAAAATGCACCAATAGCCAGTGTACATGTATGTGTTCATATTGTTATTACACTAGAGCAGAAAGTAAAGAAGAGGCAATGTATCATTGTGTTGTCTGCATTAGAAAAGGAAAGTTTCTACCATGAATTTGTTGAACACCTTTTAAAGTAGATTACTATTTTCATTTGTTTTGAAATTGTTTGTTGCTCTCCACACCATCTGATAATGGAAAGAGTAAATATTTTTTATAGCATTTACCTTTTATTTCTTTATTATGCATGTTGGGAGATCTCTCTTCATCCTGGTCATAGCTACCTATTTTTGTATTTTCCTAACTATCACTTTGCATTTTGATGACTTTTTGTAGTGGGTTCCATCTGTCTTGCTTCTTGCTGCAATATCTAATGCTACCTACTCTTGTCACAGTCAATTAGTATTTTCTAGTTTCTTTGATGGTGTTGTTGGCATATTCCATGCTCAAACATTGAGGCCTAAATCAGTATTTACATTATTTTTGTGATTATCAATCGATCAAATGCTTAGGGAATCAATGAATTGTTATTCTACTCACTGTTTAAATTTCAGCTTCATTTAGTTTCAATGTTATTTTGAGATATTTTTGATTTATTTATATTTGAAAATGAAAATTGTGACATCTGCTTAAATGCTCATGTTCAATGCATCCCATATGCATGCATTTTGAAGAGTCTAGATTACTCCACATGCCAAACATGATTCCCTCTCCCTCCTATAGTATCTAAAACTAGGAAATTGATAAATCTTGTTAAGGTTAGGTACTTTTTATTACCTAAAAATCATTACTCTCTGCTTATATTGTCATAGACTAATTTTTTCGGTGGTTGGGTATTTCTTCTTGTGTTCAAGAGCACATTATGAAGACAAGTCATGGGCCAATCTTTTTTTTTGTGTGTGGGGATCAGCAAAATTCGACACTCATTACTTATATCGATGTTACCTTGAATAGTGAGTATTCTTTAGTGTTTTTTTCAATGTTGTGTGTCATTTTATAAATAATGATCAAATTGGTTATCTCATTGCATTATGAAGCTAGAACTGCAGTACTACTAGTATATGTGAAAAATCTAGAACTTTTCTTTTGGTACACATTGTTGAGGAATAAATATCTTGCATCTGTGTTTTCATGTAGGTATTTTTTCATCCACCTTGTATGAATATACTTCAACTGCTTATTTTATGTGTCGTAGGTAAGTATTTCCATAAGAGAGGATATAATTTTTTATTGTTATCTCATGAATTTGATTCTTGTTTATTGATTGGTAATGGGTCTGGATACACATCAATTATAATGTGCTATTAGAAACTCTTATTACAAGAAGCAATTTGCAACTCAGCAAGTGGATAGTCACAGATGGATAGAAAAGAGTTACATTTATAGCAGTAATAAGTTTTTGTTTTATTGAAAGCTGAAAAGAGTTACATTTATAGCACTAATTCACAAACCCATGCACCAAGTATCAAAAAATTAACACTACATTTCTTGCATCCCCATACAACCAAAATTTGTAGTATCCAACCACCTACACTTAAACCAACACTTCAAAAAACAACCGTTGTTCAAGACACTACACCACCCAACAACCACTACCCTTCCTAACCACCCAAACTAAGCAAAAAACCATTATAGTAAAAAAAATTACACAATTTTTTTTGAGGGTTCACTCAACTCCATTAGCACCATTTCATTCAATGACTTGACCTTCTTCCATGGACGTAGGCCCCTGCTTTCCTGCAATTCCTCCCTCACTATCGCCTTCAAATCCACCAACGTTGTTTCTAGCTCCACCAACTTTGCACAAATTTTTAACGCCTGCCAATCTTGTTCCACATCCTTCCTCCAACTATCTTTCATATTTTCGTCTAGCCATCTTATAAACATATGGTTTAAATTCATCATTTCCAGGCCACCTTCATCCCGACCCTCCTCCTTTGCCAGCCCAACACCGGGTATCGCTCGCTAGAAAATTGATTCCATATCACCTAGAAATTCCTTTGGCACCAAAGCATGCATTACTCTCCGCACTTCTTTCACTGGCTCCCTTATGTCTAGCCCCCACGCCATTACCAGCAAGTAAATATCCAAGTTCGTTCGGTACCTGTGTGAGAGTTTCTCAAATCCTTCTCCGAGCATTATTTTCATAGCTTGCGCTACCTCCTTTTCTTTAAATAAGAAGATCCCACACACCCTCTTCATGGAGGCCTTCCCTTTGAATGGGTCTAGTTTTTTGTCTAATGATAGTAAAAAGCTTTCCTCCATCACCATGTTTCCAACCAACTTCTCCACTTCACATCACCACTTTACTTCTTCAACCAAATTAGCCACCACCTTCCTTAAAAAACTTCATTTTTGGTGCGATTAAAACTCTCCTTACTTCTCCAGCCTGAGCTATTAATTTCAATTTTACTTCTACTTTGTCGTCACCTCTAATTCCCTAAATCCTCATCGCTTTGGTTTTCCTCCGCACCTTGGGCCTTATGGAAATTTGCCTTTGTACACTTGTAATCCTTCCTTCAGATCTTCCTCATTTATTGCTCTTAAGTCTTCAAATGGCTTGCAGTATTTGCAAATTAGTTGCAGCCAAGAGCAACTTGGAAAGAATGCCAACATTTGAAGGAATATTTTTTTAAAAAAAAATTGCATTGTCTCATCACAATTTTGTTGAAAGTAACAGACGAACCAACAAAAAATTTCAACAAATTTACTATAGTTGCGATAAATGTTTCATCGTAAGGACTTGTCCAGTTCGTTACAATTCTGACGAACTTTTGTTATTATTTTGACACTTTGAAGAGGCATACCAATTTTTTTTTGTTTTTTTTTTTTGGTAGATAGACGGACTTTTCGTCGATATTCAGACGAAAAACTATTGTTGTTTCGACACTTTGAAGAAGCATGCTAATTTTGTTTTGTTTATTTTTCGTCGATAGATAGACGAACTTTTCGTCAATATTCTAATGAAAACCTGTTGTTGTTTCGACGCTTTGAAGAGGCATGCCATTTTTTTTTTGTTTATTTTTCATCATTAGATAGACAGACATTTTGTCGATATTCCAACGAAAACTAGATCCATTTTTCATGATGACAACCAATGAAGTTGGGTTGTTGTTTCGACCTTTAACACTTGGTCGAGAAGGTGATGAAAATTATTTGAGAGGTTACGTTGATATTAGACAATAGTTTCTCAATGTTCAACAAACTTTAAAATTAAAAGGTGGAGTCAAATCTGATGGCTGCTAGGATTTAAAATTATGAGCACCGAGGAACATCAAACAATAAGCAAGGTCTATAAGCTTAATTTTTTTCCTCTATGCATCTAAACTAAAATTGAACCTTGTCGCGAGCTTGACCCAAAAATGATTTTTTTCAGCCAATCTCTCAAGGGGGTAACCCAACGTCGTACTATCTTTCCGTTGACTATCGGGTCACGGTGGGGCATATAATTTTTTTCAAATATTGACCTTAACTTCAAATTATTTAAAAAAAAACAACCAATACTTTTTCTCAAAGAGGGGTAAAATGTAGACATGTAAAAACATGACCTAATGCATATCACACATCTTGAATGATATTTTTCCATTTATCGACATCACTATCATTAATATCACTACATTTCACATCATTTACATCAAAAACCCTATTTTCTCTATTCATTGAATAATATTTAATTATTTAACTAATTAACTATATTATCATTAATCTAACTTTTATTCCTCTTGATTAATTAAATAATGCAAGTTATTTAATTATGTCGGCAATATACCCTATTCTCCTAAATCAATTAAATTGTTATTACTTAATAGTCTAATTAAATCCATTTCCCCTTTCTGAACCTGAATAATTAAATTAATTATTCAACATCATTAAAAATAGTCAACAAACAAATATAACTTTATTTGTTAAAATCAAACATGACTTGCATGTTCAACTCAAAATATTAATTAATTATTTAATTAATTAATCATTTTCACCCCTTTTATGATTGAGCAAATCACGACCACTAATTTATCACTCTAAGCAATTGACTAACTAATCTATTCTTCAATCCCACTAACCTCTCAATCTATTTCTTCAATCCCACTAACCACTCAACTTGATTTCTTCAATCACATAGATTATGCAATCTAAATCCACTAATATTTCCAATCTAATTCCTCTCAACAGTTCTCAACCATTGATTAGGATCTTTTACTATGAAATCTTGATCATTCATCTTGAAATAGGAAATATATAAAACAATCTTCTACCCTCTCACAAATCATCTATAATTTACATAGCAAAGTGCTACACAATCAATTCTTGAGCACACTTGAGAATTGATATCCTCACATTCTAGTTCACCATTTTACACACATTGAAGCTTTTGCAACAACAACAATGGAGGCTTTGTATTGAATCAAGCAATCCAACATCCAAATGTCAATTCAAATACAACTCCAACATGGGATGGTATATGATTTAAAGTTTTGAATTCATTTTATGTTGTCTTAGGATTTACATTGTTTGATTTCATTATTTTAGAGCTTCATTTCATGAGTAATGGGTTTCAGGGTCTTAATCTTGTTTGAATTAAATTAGTTTGATTCATTTTCTTTCCTAATGCTTTATTCTCCCCTTATGACAAATATAATATATTTATTTTTTATATGATTTCATTAAAAAAAATCCATTTCTAATGGATATCCATTTAGAACAGATATATGTTTAGAATGGATATCCATTTAGAACAGATATACGTTTAGAACATATATCTGTTTAGAACAGATATACGTTAGAACATATATCTGTTTAGAACAGATATACGTTTAGAACGGATATCCATTTATAAATGGATATTCGTTTAGCTCTAGCTCTTACCATGGCAACATGTAATTTTTACATGACCCTAGTAAAAATTCAAAAAAAAAATTGCATTTTTGGCAAAATGAGACACACCCCTTTTGTCATATCGCTACTTTTTGGACCCCCATGATCCTGCATTGACCCATTTAACAAACTATCTCACTCAAGAGGTTTAATCGCAATTACACACATTGTCACACACATAGAATAAAAATATGTTTATCTTGTAATGCATACCTACTTGCATGCAACACAAGAATATATATATATATATATATGAACAATTTTATAATAATTATTTATTTTTAGTCTTTATTTGGATTAACTATGCCATAGTTTTTCCTTGATTTACTACCAATTGTGGTGGTAAACAAGAATCCCATGCTACTTGTCATCATCACTGGCTATGTGTTTACAAGAATAAAACCACATCACACATAAAAATAAAATAAATTTGTTGATAGTTTAATACATACCTACTCACATGTGATGTTATAACATATATTGATCAATTTCATAATATTTTTGGCTTATGGCGTGGCAAGGGAAATGAGGGGAAGAATTATTGAAGTGTGTAAATATCAAGATAATTAAATATGTGACAAAAATAGTAAACAAAGTCTCTCTATCAGTGTTCTTCAGGTGTGCTATGTCTCATTGTAATCAAGCAAGAATAGATCTGAACTAACTATCATCATTCTTTAAAATTATCATGGTATCTGTGTTAATTAAATTATCTGTGTCAATGGGATTGAAATAGATTGATATGTCCAAAGAAATAGAATTGATATGTCAGGGAAATAGATTGATCTATTGGGAAATAGATTGAAAATGCGATTGGTTCATAATTTTCCTCAATGCTTGAGAAATTGAGTGAGATAATTAATTAATTGATTGAATTAATTAATCTTTAAAGTTGAGCATTACCAAATCAGGTTTGACTTTTTGCAAACAAGGTGGTATTTGTTTTTATTTGACCTTTTTTGATGATGTTTTGAATAATTTATTTGATTATTCACATTTTAGTGGAAAGTGACATGAGTTTTGATTAGATTGAGAAGCTGGAGGGGTGAGTACCCATTACAAAACTGACAATAGGGAAAGTGACATAGTTAAACTATTATGTTATAAAAATATAATTGACTTAGGGGAATAAAGTGAATTAGCGACATAATTAAAAAATTGACGTTATTTAATTAACCAAGAAGAATAAAGTTAGATTAGGTCTTTAAATAAATGAAATTTATTTAATTTGTCAAAATCGATTGAAAAGTGAATCAATTAAATAATGTCATATATTATCAATTACTAGCAGAAATTAGGGTTTTTCAGGACTTTATTAAATAAATGAAATTTATTTAATTCGTCAAAAATGGTGAAAAAATGAATTAATTAAATAATGTAATATTATTCAATTAATAGAGGAAATTAGGGTTTTTGATGCAATTGATGTGAAATGTAGTGATATTCGATGATAATGATGTTGCTGATGTTAAAATGTCATTTAGGATTTATGATAAGTGTTAGTCAATTTTACATGTCTACATTATTTCCCTCTTTGAGACAAAGTATTGGTTGCTTTGTTTCAAAGATTCTGATGTTAAGATCAAGATTTTAAAAAAAAAAATATGCCCCACTATGCCCCGGTGATCAGCAAAATGATGGTAGGACTCTGGGCTTCCCCCTCGAGAGGTTGGCTGAAAATATTAATTTTGAGGTCAAGCTCATGACACTATTTCATTTCAATTTAGATGTGTAGAGGGTGAAAAATTAAGCCTATAGGTCTCTTGTTGATAGTTCATATGCTCCCTAGAGGTCCTAATTTTAACCTAAGAAGGTTTCTTAAGTAAAAATTGGGGTTTTAGGGGTGTTATAATAGGTAATTAGGGTTCAAATTACCTCATTTGCACTTTTATCCTATAGAAAATCCTTGCCTCTGGATTGCTCCATTTATCGATTATCGAGGAGCTATGGTGAGAATTTGGGGAGACCCACTTTGTACGGAAGCGGTTCATGAGTTTGGACAACCTATAGGCATCGAATGTGTGAATTTCATATTTTTTCTCTTTTGCATCATTTTTTTCATTTTTGACTTTATGAATAGCTCACTTTTTCTATTTTTGCTCGCACTTGCTCAAAATTATCACTATTGACCTAAAATTTTGCTTTTTTTTCACCTTTGTCTAAAAAGCTCACTTTTTCATATTTTTGCTTTGTTTTATTCACTTTTGTTGAAATTTTGTGCTTTTGAAAAATATTTTCACATTTGAAATTTTTTCTTGTGCCTTTTCTTATTGTTTTTGACTAACAGTTTATCACTTTCTCTTGTTTTGTTCATTTTTGACAAAAAGGTTTTTCTTTTGACTTGCTTGGAATTTGAAGTCAATTTGTTTGCCATCATAGGATTGTTTTGCATTTTCATAGTAAATCATTAACATCATGGGTTGAATGGTTGCAAGAGGTTCTTAATCCACTCCAGTTGAGGGAGTGATGACCGCATGATCTATTCAATCTGATAATTGGTTTTCATGAGCCAGAGTGAGATATTTTAGATGTTGTTGGATTCTGACATAGCTGCTACATGTCGACCATCAGATGAAATACAGGGATGATGACTTCTTTCATGGAGAAGTGGCACTTAGAGACCCCATCCTTTCATTTACCTACTAGGGAGGCCACCATCACTCTGAAGGATGTGTTGAGGATCCTCCATATACCCATTCAGAGATCGAGTTTGTTACATTTTTTTTTTGACATGGTACCTATGCTATGCACCACGTACTCGATTTGAGACATCTTGAGGTTCACCAATCAAAGATAGACTTATCATATTTTGTTGGTAGTGCTCAGCCTGTTTCAATTTTTCTCTATGGTTTGGTTATGGGGCTCATCATTCCTGATAGGCGAGGCCGGCAATTTCCTATGGGGTGGGGTATGTGCATCAAGTAGATGTTTGTGCACGACACTAGATATGTGTGGGGCCCTTGTCTCCTCGCGCACCTATACAAAGATATGCATAAGGTTGTCTATCATAGAGGGAGGTCTATTTCTATTGGTGTCTCCCTTCTACATATATAGGCTTGGGAGCACATCCTATTTGCTCATCCTGATGGTGTATTGGATCGTACTATTGAGGATCCATATTCTTATCGTTATGGAGATTATCTTCACTATACTTTTCCTAGATAGCTTCCCTACTAGCACCAGGTTTTTGATGATATGCCAAGTTTTGTATGGAGGCCCTATATGGATTGTGAGGCATGGCCTGATGATCCAGATTATTTGGTATATTTTCGATGGACTAGATGGCTCATTGGTCATGTGTGCTCTCTTTTAGAGAGATATCTACTTGATAGGGTTTATAGGAAGTTTGGAGAGAGAAAAGGTCATTTCCCAAATGCATATGAGGGTTGGTTTGGTCGGACTACTAGAGAAGTTCATTTATGGGGTCTATAGGAAAATCATGATGTAGTTATTGCAAGTTTTAGAGCACTTTCCCTATTCAGGTGGGGTTGGCTAATGGGTTTAGTAGATCTTGGCACTACTCTCAATTTTGATTAGTGGTGGGTACGATGCATTCCTTTGAGATTTACAGATCTTGTCGATGTTCCCATAGTGGGTAGAGAAAGAATTATAGGTCGTCGTGGTGAGCGGAAGTGTGTAGAGATCATTTTGGAGCATCTTACTAGGGCCAAATAGGATGGTGTATAGGGCGATTTGATGTAGTAGGATCAAGGACAAACCATAGTTCCTCCTCCACCATCTAGAGATGGAGCAGTGTATTTAGCATAGATGACTGCTATGAGAGACATAGAGATATTGTGGTGATAGGCTATGGAGGCACAAATTGTTGCACTCACTACAGAGCAAGACACACCTTGATAAGAGAGAGATGGTTTCTGGGCAGAGAGAGAGACACTAATAGTGGGCATCATCTAGTTTCTAAGACATAGTTGTAGGTTGTTACCATTGAGAGGGATAGCCTTAGGATAGAGCATGATAGTCTTCGTGTTGAGCAAGATCAGCTTCAATAGAGGGTGACATATTATCAGAACCTGTATGATGCCTTTGTTCCTATAGCTTAGTAGTGGCCATGGTTTGGAGAGCCTAGTGTTGCTATGGCTGTCAAGTCAAGTAGTCACTCAATTAGACAGCCTGATCAGCCTAACCCTTAGATTCCTCCTCCTCTGACCAGGCAACAGTTTATTTGTACTTAATCTTTATGATTTTTATCATTCAAACACTTATATTGTAGACATGATTTTGTATATATATTCATCAGCCCAGCTGAGGCCCGGTATATATGTATATTTTTGTATTATCGTATCACACATGTTTCATTGATGATGTGCCATGACATTCTAATATTTTATGATGATATATATGAGATATACATGCTTCGATTCAGCTTCATTATGTGTTTAAGTGATGATTATGGATGATGATGTATGATGATGTATGTTTATACATGTTTTTGTACTTTTTTGATGTATGCATATGATGTGGATGGATGGATTGATCATTTTTTATTTCATATGATGTTTTATTTGTATATGATGAATGTATGATATATGATGGATGTATGCCCTATACATGATACATGATGTTTTATTAGTTTATTATCATCATGATATATATTGATGACATTGTGGATGCAGGATGGATATGGTACTAATGATATTGTGATGCAGGATGGATGTTAGTTAGAATAAATACTGGATGATGGATAGAAATTTGATTAGTTATTGATGAATTTTATTTTTCTTTTCTTGGAGGTTTCACATTTTTAACAATCCTTTTTGATGTAGAAAACAAATATGATGCACTAGGGTATTAATAACCAAGGTGACGTTGTATCCATTGTGTGGACTTTGACTCAACATACAAAGAATATTCAAGATGCTCATACAAAACATACAGAAACTTTGTTTAAAATATATGGTTGGGTCATGTTAAAAAATTTCATACCAATTACACAGAGAGGTATGAAACACCTAACATGCAAATGCTACATGAATTATCTTAAAACAACTTCCATACACTCAATAAAGCAATTATTCACCATGGTAGTATCACAAAAAACATCTTACAAACAACAAACTGAAATAATGCTCAATTGCCCCCACTTCTTCTTCTCTAAATCCTTATGTACATCCTCAAGAATCCTAGGAATGAATCAATAAAATAAATCATAAAGATAAGACTATAAAAAGATAAAACAAAGTTGTAGTATCACTTACCATATCTATTTTGAGGTTTCATGCTATTATCCGTTGTTGATCATGTCTATCGTAGGAACGGATCCATTAAGGCATATCTCAAGATGTTCTTGGTGAATTGCCAAAAGATAGGTAGTTAACACTTTGTCATTGTTTTTGTCTATTTGTAATCAAAGCTTTGTGATTGTTTGCTTGAAAATTCTAGCTTTTGATGTTTGCTCTGTTTTTTTTGTTTGTTTTGTCAAAGGGTGAAGATGAAATTTTATTTATTATGGGTGAAAAATTTATTGCGAATTGAGATGATGGAGTTAGGACCTTTTTATTTTTTTGAGATTCTATGATGCTATTTTTGTTGTTTTCAAGGGACTAACATAGGGCCTCAGGGGCTCATCAAAGATAAACCTTTCCTACGTTGTACACGCAGAGGCTTGTAGTTCACGTGGTTTGATGTGAACATGTTTTTGGTCTTTTCTATTTTTTGAATGTTTTTGGATTTTTAATTTTTTGACTAAGTTGAATGAAAGGATGATAAATACCTAAAGGGACTGACCTAAGGCCTCAAGGGTTGATAATCCCTACCTATGTTGTACATGCATAGACCACATAGTTTGACTAGTATTGACTCAAAGCATAAACTTCTTTTTGGAATTAAAACAATGTTGATAACTTGGATTGATATTCCACTTCTGTTTGTAGAGGATATGTTGTGGGAAATCTACTTAAACTGGTCGTGAGGTTCAAGAAAATGTTGATATCTTAGAATTGTGAGGGAAGGAATAACCCAAAGTTATTGTTTTGATTTTTCTTATTTTTCAGATGTTTTCAATATTTTCACTTTCAAGATTTTTTTTTAATTTTTGATAGTTTTGACCATGATAGGACATACAAAGATCTAATCCATGACCAGCTTCAAGAAGTTTCCCCTAGTTTGAGACAAGACTGCTTTCCTAAATCAGTAACAATCCATGGTTGGACACATGCTTTATTATGGAATGAATGGGTGGATTCTTTGGATAATGTTGATAGGTAATAATGTAAGTCTTATTCAAACATAGTACATGTTCTAGAAGCACCACAAAGTGGTTTTCCCTAAAATCTAATGTTTTACTTATCTTTACTATTTATCTTGCTTTTTGATTTTTTTACTTTTTTATCTTTTTGACTTTTTTTTTGGATTTTTACCCTTTCGCCTGGGGTTGTAAAATGATTTGAAGGTTACCCTGGTAGTGTGTTGGTGGTACACCTTGTTGTTGGGACAAATTTTTGATTGGTAAGGGTACCATGTGGCACACCTTTTTGTTGGGACAAACTATTTTGAAGGTTACCCTGATAGTGCATTGGTATTACACCTTATTGTTGGGATGAATTGTTGATTGGGAAGGGTACCATGTGGCACACCTTGTTGTTGGGACAAACTATTTTGAAGGTTACCCTAATATTGCATTGGTGGTACACCTTGTTGTTGGGACAAATTATTGATTGGGAAGGGTACCATGTGGCACACCTTGTTGTTGGGGCAAATCGTTTTGAAGGTTACCCTGATAGTGCATTGGTAGTACACCTTGTTGTTGGGATGAATTTTTGATTAGGAAGGGTACCATGTGGCACACCTTGTTGTTGGGATGAACTATTTTAAAGGTTACTCTAATAGCACATTGGGGGTATACCTTATTGTTGGGATAATTTCTGGATCACACCATGAGTTTAGAAGACATAGATCATGTTTTTATTCTAAAGCAAGATGTAAGTAATTGCCCCCCATGCCTAGAAATGTAGGCGATGGGTTATCTTATGATAGGATAACATGTTGTATCCCATTTTGGATGATGCCTCATGGCTTAGATAATACTAGATAGGATAGGATCAATGATAGTGACCCATGTCAATATGTTTTCCATAAGCAAGTGTAAAGTGTACACCAAGCATTTGTCAAGATCAAGTTAAGTTGGATTTGGATAAAAATGGATTGGATTCATTATGGATAAGCTAAGATGCTTCCACTTGAAATGGTGCATGTAGATTCTCGATTCTACACATGACACCTATTTTCTAGGTTTTCATCATGGTACTTGTCCAAAGCGTCACCATAATGGTTTTCATTGGAGGAAGATTTTTCTCTTGACTATTTTCTCTTCTTCTTTTTTTTTTTCTAATGTCACACAAGATACCTGTTTACCAGGTTTTCATCATGGTGACAATTTTTTTCTCTTGTTGAACCACCGGTGGTGCTGATGTAGATACTGTTGGTGCTCATATGGGTTTTGTTTCTGTCATGACATGCCAATGATATCCCACTTCGAGAATTTTTTTAACTAGGATATGAGCACTTGAATGTAACCCCTGATAATTCTTATCTTCTTTGTTAATACTAGAGTTAACTTTCATTAGATGAGAACATCGTGATAGAGTGCCCTTAGAGTCCTTATGATAAAGAGTCACTATCAACACATGGTCAATGTGAGATTTGGATATCATGGATGGTGAAATACATTGAGGGATGTGATATTTAGACGGATTGGTCAATAGTTTGGAACCTTTTATTTTCCAAACTTGGGATGATGAGCAATGATGGGTGGATATGGAGATTCTATTGGGACCAACGTCTTGATATACCTTGTAGGTCATTGTTGAAGCTTTCTTTTGCATTGTTGGACATCTTTGATGGATGAACTTCCCTTTTTTATTTTTCCCTATAGTTTCTTTGACTAATGGAGTTTGATAGGGATGATTTTCTTGCTTTTTCTTTTGTATCCATTTGAACTTTTCTTGTCCATTTTGTTTTGTTGATTCTTCTACTTCAATGGCTTGTTTCATTCTTGGATATAGTTTTTTCTCTTATTTTTGGTCCCAATTAGAGGGTTGAAATATGTGTGGATGATAATTCATGACATGGCTATTTGTAGTGTTTGTAGATATTTTATCATAAGGACTCTTCATGCTCTCTATGTTGATGTTTGTGTTAGATAAAGTTGCCCCTAGTATTATAGAGGTATCAGTGATATGTTTAGATTGTTTAATTGTTGAATAACTAAGACGTTGATGCTTAGGATTTTCAATAATTTGTACTGGTGCTAGGATACCCTATTCATGTAGGCCTAATCCTCCACTTTGATAATGTATTCGTTGAAAATTTTTATTTGCAATAGGATATAATTTACCTTGAAAAAAAGGTGCCAATCCTTCTCTGCTCTGTTTTGGATCTTCAAAGGTGATAGCTTCTTCACTAGTAGGATCCTTCATATGTGGGATAACTTCTTGATTGATATATTCAACTTGATCCTATGAAATATAAAATTTTGATGGCCCTTCAAAATATATTGGTGCTTCTTTGACTGTTGTATTCCCAATGCTCTATTGCTCAAGATTATCAGTTATCTTTGCTGATTTTAAGATACTATGCTCCATATTTTCATACTTGATGTCTTCAATCTTCCTAGAGGATTTTTCTAATTTTAATACTTCTTGATCAATTTCTGATATGTCTATAGATCTTTCCATGCTTTGATCATGTGTAAAGATTTTAAGAGTAGGTGACTATTGTTCCTTGGTAATGATATCAAGAGTATGAGACTCTTGTTTTGGATGAAGATCATCTACATGTCCATTAGGAGTAAGCATCTAATGGGTAGATGTATGTTTGCTTGGTATATGGATTTTTTTTCTTTTGGAAAACCTTGGATGTCTTGGAAGATATCTTCCAATTCATTGTAGTATTTTGATGATAAGGATTTGTGATCTTGACTTTGCATGGTATTATCTTCGATATGATTTGGTTCATGCTTTTGACATGGATCAATTTCACAGAAGGGATTGCTTATAAGGGATCCTTTGATTTCCTCGAAATGTGGACATATGGGTGATAGCTCTTGGCTTATTTTTTCTGCATTGGGTATAAGTGTTGGATTAAGAGTCTCTTGATTACCAATATGTACTACCATTCAAGGTTGGATGATGTCACTATATCTTGGACTGGATCATTTCTAGACTTGGGTGATTGATTTTGATCATCCTTGGGATTAAATTCTTGGCGTATGTCCTCTTATTCATTGGATGATGTAGAGACATTGTCAATGTGATTAGTGATAGATAGCTCTTGATCATTGTTTTCAACTTTTGAGGTTGAGATATTGTCAATGTTGTCATTAGTGTTTGAACCTTGATCATTGTCTTCAATAGAGCTATTTCTCCTTGATCAATAAGGTCTTGGGTGAGTCTTTTGAGTGTAACACATTCTAATGCATCACAACCTTTTACTCCATGGTATTTACAATAGGCCTTATCATTGTACCATGGGAATTTGATGGTAGGTTCACCACTTTGTGGTGGTTTTGAAAGTGTGATAAGTTTGGAATTGATTAATTGGTTTAACACACCCTCAATTGGCTCCCCTAAAGGAGTGTATTTACGTTCAGTAGTGTCGTTGGATTGTGAGGCTTGTTGTGGTGGAGATGATTGTTGTATTTGAGATGGATTTTCTTGTTGATTTTGAGACTAATGATCTTGATGATGTTGTAGTTGATGATTTTGATGTGGATATTACTAATTTGAAGGTTGATATTTTTGATGGATTTTATTTTGATTTTGTGACCATTGTTGTTGTTGATTCACTTGATGTTGTGGTCACTGATTTTTTGATTCATATGAATAAATGTTTTGATGATAATGGAAGTGTTGTTGATGTGGATATTGGTATTTTTGTGGAATGATGTTTGTTTGTTGTGGATATATAATGTCTAGACGTTGAACATGGTATTGGTGATACATTGTATTTTGATTTTGTTCAAGTTCCTCAATCTTTTTCTCAAGTTCATTTAGGGAAATTTGGTGTTCTAGACTTAGTCCTTGATGGTTATTTTGAAACCCTTGATAAGAGTGATTTTGATATGGATGAGGATTTTGATTGAAATCAGCCATGGGATGAGATTCTCCAAAACCTTGATTAGGGAAATCCATAGTTGATATATCATTGGCATTTGTGGCATATGATGTCTCCATGGGTGTATAGAGTGGAACTGGATTTGGGTAATAGATTGGCATGTTTATGGTTGTGTTTGGGATGTTTTGATGCTAAATACCTTGTCGTAAGGTCACTTGGTTTATATCCCTATGGGTCATTTTCATCATTTATGGTGTTTTTTGGTGGCATACTAGTGTTGCTTTTGTTGGCCTCCATTTTTTTTCTATGTTGTGATCTCATAATTTTCATAAACAAGTGCCAATATTTTGTGAAAAATTGGTGATTTCTAACTATGAAATGAACTAATTCTTTGTTTTTTGGGATTTTCTATTTTAAGGAAATGAAATTGCTTTTGTTTTTGGGATTTTTCTGTTTTAACGAAATGAAATTGTGTTTTTTTTTTTTTTGGATTTTTTGTTTTTGAGAAGATGACATCTATTGCCATGCAAGAAGTGGTAATACGAGCCTTCTAGTCATGAGATCAGCTTTTCGCTCTTGTTTGTCTAGGATATTTTATGTGTTTCTCCACTAGGTTGATGTTTATTTTGTCTTGAATATGAAGCTCCCCAAACTACTAATAATATCTATTTGTTCACCCTCAATTTTCTCAAAGTTTGGTTGTATGATAGATGTTGTAAGGTTCAGTTGTTGAACTGGAGAAACTGGATGCCAAATGATCATAAGGTGAGATGGTGAAAATGTTGGTGTTTTGATATGGTTTGTTGTGATTCTCAAGACCCTAAGGTTTAAGCGATGTTTTGGGATGATGCTATTTTTTGGAAATCAAAATGTTGAAAGGCTTGGATCGATATTTCACTTCTTTTTCTAGAGGATATGTTGCAGGAAATTTACTTAAACTAGCCATGAGGTTCAAGCAAATGTTGATATCTTAGAAGTTTGAGTGAGGGAATGATCCAAGTTGTTTTTTTTTAATTATTTCTAAAAGTAAGATGGAGTGTTGAAAATGGATGGACTACATGATGTATCTTGGGATTCCAATTGTTTTATTTTAAAAGTGGATCTTATAACTAGTTTTGGATTGTTTTTTCTTATTTTTAGTAGAACACAAAGAAAAAGTGGTAGGTTTGAAGCAAGAGCAACTAAAAAAGTCAACTTTGGCTAGATTATGGTCAACTACAGCTAGATCAGAAAAGAAAATGCGATAAATTTTTTCAAGTACAACCTTTGTGTCAATTTTTTTGAGTGATGAGATGTACAGGAAAAAGCATCTTGATTCTGGCAAGTGCGGTTGGAAAATTTTGTTAATTGTGGCCCAAATAGGTCAACTGCATGTAGTTTTTAGTCAAGTGTGCTAAATTTTCTTAAAAGCGCTAAACTTTCATTAGTGACTATTTATAGGATAGAGAGAAAAAGCATTAGTTTTTTAGCAAGTGCAGCCAATTTTTGGTCATCTGTAATAAAAATAGAAGCAAAAGCAACCTCTATTTAGTTTTGTTTCTCACTTTTTGCATTGGTAGCAGCTAGGATCAATTTGCAGTTTTGAGTGACTTTGTTTGATCTGTTTTGAGATTTGGTAAATGATACCATGCAACAAAATAATCAAGAACTTATTTGACCCTAAAATGTCTACAACTTTAGGCACATTTCTTTCCACCAAAGCTCAATGTTCATGGAAATTGAAATGTTAAAGTCATAGTTTCCAATGTTTACTTCATTTTTAATGCAACTTGAAATGTGAGCTTAAAAATTCAAAAACCTTCAAAGATATTTGTTTAAGATAAGTTTAGGGAGTGCAAACATAGGGCTCTTTTCAAAGTATTCACACTAAATTCAAAGTTTTTGATGTTTGAGAAACATGTTAAATACTTGTTTTGATGTGTTCATTTTAATTCAAGCACAAAATTTTATGTTTCAAAGTAACCGAAAGATTTTGGCAATTTCATTAAGACAATGTACTCCCTAGGGATAGACACTTCCTTTTAGGTGGGATTACCTCATGCCCCGAAGGGATGATTTTACATGAAATGAATGGAGAGTGTTTTAAGCTCAACCATAAGTTAGACTTGATAAGTAACTTCTCAAAATCAAAGTTTTGATGCACCACTTAAAAGAATGTTTTTGGCTAAAAAGGGGTGGTTTCTACAACATTGGTTCTTAGTCATGTTTTGGGATAACTGGTGTCTATACATGCAACGATTCACTCAATTAAGAGGTCTCCCAGGCCTTGCAGCTTTTTATGTATCACATGAATGGTGAGGGAGACTTTCATCGATATAGAACATTTGCACTAGGTGGGTGAGAACTTTCCTCATGCCCATAATTATTTATATAGTGGACCAAAACCTAAATACTGCATGGGTTGTTCCCTCTCACAAGTTGTGAGGCAATCCCTCTAAAGGTATGCTTTGAAATGAAACAATTTACAAAACTCAAGAGACTTTTCATTACCCAAGATCGCCAAAAAGGCATGAAGGGAGAGGATAGACACCTAGTTTTCCAAACATAGAATACACCATATACACTTCATCACAATGTTCTTTCTAAGTTAAAAAAAATGAAAATAAAAAATAAAAAGAAAGTAAAACGAAAAAATGAAAGTGTGTAGAACATAGCAATTTTGTTCTTTTTATGTGCACCAATGTGAAATATTTTGGATTTTAGGCAAAAAGATAGCAATGTGCAAGATTGTCCAAGAATTTGATTTGTTCATTTTAAGCACCAACCAAAGTGTTTTTCTAAAACCTTTTCTTAATGGTCAACAAAAAGAAAATTGTGCATTCGTTAATCAAAATTAAAGTGTTTGGTCATTTGTTTTAATGAGCACTGAAATAGAAGTGTGCTCCTAAACTACGAAATCCTTTGGAAAAGCTCATTCTTAGAGCATTAAATTGAAATTTTGTAAGCTAGAAAGCTTTGAAATGTTCATTTTAGAGCACCAATTGAAAGCATTTAGATTGTGGGGTTCCTTTTATGCACCAAATTAAAGCATTCGCTAAGCTAGAAAGCTTTGAAATGTTCATTTTAGAGCACCAACTGAAAGCATTTGGATTGTGGGATTCTTTTTATGCACCAATTTAAAGTTTTCTAACTATGAAAACTTTGAAAAAACTAAAAGCTTTGACCGTTTTCCTTCTCTGCAATAAACATGTTAATTGTTCTTGGATAAATACATGCTACACTTCTGTAAATCCTGCATAAATAACATTAGCACCTATCAAACATACAAATCAAACGATTGTTAATGTTAGAAACAAAAAATTGACTTGCAAATTTTAGATAAAAACTGACATAGCAAAAGTGAAACTTTCAAGAAAAAGTGACTTTGTTAGGAGCAATTGTGCTTGAAAAAGTCAAGTGTGGCCTCTATGGTTTCTTTTTTGCAAAAGAGCATGAAAAAGTAAAGTGTGAACCTATATTTTTGCAAACGTGCATGAAAAGGTCAAGTGCACGCCTGTGGTTTTGTAAAAGCACATGAAAAAGTCAAGTGTGTGTCTGTTATTTTTGCAAAAGCGCATGAAAAAGTCAAGTGTGTCTTTGTTATTTTTGCAAGAGCACATGAAAAAGTCAAGTGAGCACCTATTATTTTTGTAAAAGCGCATGAAAATTTTTAAAGTATGAGAGAAACGTGAAATCAACAATGAGAAATTCATGTAACCTGTGCGTGAAAATTTTTCTAGTGTGCTTCTAGAACCTGCAACTTCAAATTTTGGTCATAAAATGATTAGTGCTAAGGAACGTGGTTCCACCGGGCATGCCAGAATGTGTAAAGGGGACATCAGGAAGATGCAAATGATCAATTGGAGTGAATAGAAACTAATCTAAACAAAAAAAAGATGATTCATCCCCATTACTCATGAAATGAATGATACTAGAACAATGAATTCAAGAAAAGTAAATGAAACAAAACAAGAAAAAATGGATTCACTAAGCTATATCATTACCCATCTCATGTCGGAGTGTGTTCATGAAGATGTTGGGTTATTCGTATCAATGCGAAGCCTCCATTGTACGTGCAAAAGCTTGAAGAACGTGCATTTGTTGATCAAAGATGTGTGAAGCTTTGTCAAATGTCGATTAAGATCTTGGAATTACTTTGTTTTGTAAATAATATTGATTCTCCGATCATTTTTTAGAAGAAAGAGGGTTGTTATATAGATTTTGTGATTCGAAATGAATGCTCAAGATCGCGTAGTAGAATATCTTGATCGACAGTTGAAAGATGTTGAGAGGAAACAAATAGGAATAATTAGTGCAAATTGATTACATAATTGGTGTGATTGAAGAAATCATGTTGAGTGTTCAGTGGGATTGAGGAAATAGAATGATTTGTCAAGAAATAGATTGATTTTTCAGGAAATAGATTGAGCAATTGGTGGTTCGTAATTTTCTCAATCATGAAAGTGGGTGAGGATAATTAATTAATTAATGTTTTTGAGCTGAACGTGCAAATCAAGTTTGACTTTTGCAAACAAAGTGGTATTTGTTTGATTTGACCTTTTTTATGATGTTTTGAATAATTTATTTGATTATTCAAATTTAGGGGAAAGTGACATAGTTAAACTATTATATTTTAATAATTTAATTAATGTAGGGGAATAAAGTGAATTAGCAACATAATTAAATAATTGACGTTATTTAATTAATCATGAAGAATAAAGTTAGATTAGGAAACGAAGCTCACATTTTGCCAGTAATGGTAACTTTTCAAAAAAAAAATCATGTTCTATGAAGACTAACAGTTTTTGTGGGGCACGAAGGGCATCACTTCCTGCTCTTTCCAAGGTTAATGGTGTTGCTTCTAATAGATTTGCTTTGGGTTACTATGGAAATGCATCTTCATGGATGAAAAAGAAATCTTCTCCTAGGTTTAATGGTTCTAAGGGATTTCTAGGTGTTGTTTTTCATAACGAGGCTTGGATTCTTGTTCAGAGCACATTGCATGCCACTAAATCTCTTATTAGAGAGAAGAAACCACCCTTTGACATTTGTGTCTCTCAAGAGGAAGCCCTGTCAAGTTCCTCAAGTTCTTCTTGCTCATGGGCAGATGTGGTTTTTGGTCGTTCTACTTACCGTCCATCGACTCCTCTCCCCAATAATATTCTTGTTTCTGGTAATCTTGGGGCTCCCTTCATTCCAAAATCATTTTTTTCTTGCTTGGCCACTTTTCCAAATTCCATTCCTATTTTTTGTCCTAAATCCTCTGCTCTAGTGAGATCCCCTTTTACTTTTCCAAATAACATCATTATTTCTAAGAAGGGCCATTTGGGTCTGAGTGTTAATGGCTTTCATGGTGTCGAGCAAAGGGTTCCATTTAAATCTCATTTACAAGGTAAGATTAAAGATATGGGGTTTAAAGGCAAGCAGTGGATTTTGAAACAAAATTTGGCGAGTGATCAAGTTAATGTTACTTTACCTCATGCCATGCTTCAGACATAGATTTATGATCTCAAGGATGTGGCTCTCATTTGTAAGTTTTGGAATTTTATGCCAGATCTTGATTTTTTGAAATGTTGGATTTTTCAAACTTGGAAAGGATCTAACCAAGTTTTCTATTTAGATAAGGGGGAAGGTTTCTTTGTAGTGATATTTTCTAATAAAGATTATAGGAATGTTGTTTATAGGAAAAAAGCTTGGATTTGTGAGGGTAGTGGTTTATTCACAACATTATGGACTCCAAATTTTTGTCCTTCTCAGATTAGGGTTATATTCATTCCATTTTGGGTTTAGTTGCAAGGGTTACCTTTGGAGTTTAGAGAATCAAGCATTATTGAGGTTCTTGGTAATCAGTTGGGGATTTTTTTGAATCAAGATTTACATTTTTTCTCTAATCCATCATTACCAGTTAGGCTTTGTGTTCTTATTGATGTTTCTAAAAGCCTACCAGCAGTTGTTAATATCAAGTCTATTTATGGTTTATGGAAACAAAAGGTTTTTTTTTAGGATCCTAAAAATACATGTTTTCTTTGCCATTATCCCATTCATCCTTCACAAAAGTGTGTGGATCCGAAGGATTTGTGTTTGGCTAATTCTCTGAATGACTTGTCGATTGTGCATATCAAATCTTCTGATAAGGTTTTGTTGCAAACATATGATTTATCTTTTGTTTCAAAGGTATTTGATTTTTTTTCAAGTGGTGTCAATTCGTCACTGGTCTAAGTTCACAAGAAGCTTTTGTATTGAACTCAATTGGGGATTCTTGTGGTAGTTTTCCCTCATTGGGGAAAGTTCAAGGTGTTCAAGCTGTTTATTCTAATCAGTTAGAATGTGTCCATGATAAAGATCATTTATAATAAAAAAATTATTTCTTCACTATAATAGTGGAGAACTACTTGTCAAGGTTTCTGGTTTTTCTAAAAGACCTTTGGTGGTTTCTTTTGTATCTAGACTGGATAATCTTTTGTTGTATCCTATTAAAATATTTTTTCACTCTCTCAATCTCTTCAGTCCTCTAATCACATTTGATAGTTTCCAATAATTGAATCAGTGTACTTCACTGTTAACACTTGGTCTCTCAGACCAATGTGAAAAAATATTAAAGATATTTGATGGCCAAGATGAAGTTGATAATTGCATTTTGCAATCTTAGTCGACCTTACTTGGCCCTAGTAATTCTTCCTCTAGTATGCCTTCTGAGATGGAGTTTGAGAAGTTTGTTGATGAAGCTTTAGTATTTACAGGAGAGCAAATGATTGATGATATTGCTACTGAGGTTTTTGGGGAAGGGGAGGTATCTAATGAGATAGGTTCCTTATCAATATTTTAGTCTCCTTTATCTCCTCCCTCAAGCAAAAAGTCACCTACCAAAAGGGGTAGGAAATCCTTAGCTTTTAAGCTACAAGAAGAAATAGCAGGAGGCTTGTAGTCAACTTTAGATGGTAAAATGGGAGTAGGTTTGAAACAAAAAAGACCAAGGAGAGCTTGTTGCTCTCCCAAGTTGCAATGAAGCTAATATCTTGGAATTTTAGAGGAATAAATGCCTCTAACAAAAGGGCCCAAATCAAGCAACAATTAGATGCTTGTGGGGCTAATATTGTTGTTCTTCAAGAAACCAAAACTTCAGATGAGTCTTTTCAAGCTATTTCTAAGAAGTGGAACAAATGGAAAGCTTCTCATTCACCATCTCAGGGAGCTTTAGGAGGTTTGATTACATTATGGAATGCAAAAACGATATGCATTAGTAATGTTTCTTTTGATCATATTTGGAAACTAATGAAGATTACTCATTTTGACATAACCTTTTGGTTGCTCAATGTTTATGGTCCTACCAGTACAATTGGTAAGAAGTTGTTGTGGGAAACTTTGAAACTGAAGATAGATGGGGTGGGGCAATAAAAACTTGTTCTTGCAGGTTATTTCAATGCAATTACAAATTTATTAGAGAAAAAAGGTGGCATATGTCCTCTAAAGAAAGATATAGAGGATTTTGCTGATTTTATCCAAGATAATGCTTTAGTGGATGTAATTCCACAAAATGGGGGATTTACTTGGACAAATAGAAGGAAAAATTTCCTTCAAATTGCAGAAAGATTGGATAGGTTCTTAACTTCTCCAAATTGGGTTCTAAGTGATTTTGATTTAACATCTGAAATATTACCTTTTGCTGCCTCAGATCATTTTGCTATTTCTTTAAATTTGACAGCAAAAAAGGCAAAATCTAAATTTCAATCCTCTTTCAAATTTGAGGCAATGTGGTTGAGGCATCCTGACCTTGTTTCTTTGATAAAGCAATGGTGGTTGAGTGCACCATTTTTTCAAGGTTCTAGAATCTATCACTTGAGTAAGAAATTGGATCATGTTAAACAACAGTTAAAAAGTTGGAATCAACATGTTTTTAATAATGTTTTTGAGCAGAAAGATTTGATTTATAAGAGGTTATTAGAGGTAAATGATAAAATTATTGCTAAAGGTCTTGACAGTGTATTATTTGAGGAACAAAGTAAATTGCAAGAGGAATGGAAAGAGTTGTTATTGAGAGATGAAGTTTATTGGAGACATAAATCAAGAGAGTTATGGTTGAAAGATGGTGATAGGAATACAAATTTTTTGCCCATATCAGCCCAAATTAAAAAAGCCAAATGCTCAATTTTCTCAATCCAAGATAGTGAGTCAGGGGTTTTGCTTACTAATGAGGAAGAAATTAAGAATGAAGGAGTAATTTTTTTTTCCACTTTATTAACTGCAAATAAAAATGCACATGTTAATTTAATAAGGGAGAGAGAAGAGATTCTTCAGGATATTCCAAAGCTGGTATCTCTTGAAGATAATGTAAGGTTGATGTCTCCTTTTTCTCTTAATGAAGTAAAAGATGTGGTTATTTCCATGGCTCCTGATAAAGCTCCAGGACCTGATAGTTTCATAACCATTTTTTTTATCAAAAGTGTTGGGAGTTCATTGGAGTAGACATTTTAAATGCATTGGAGGAATCAAGGAAATTAGGAGGTATGTTGAAAAAATTCAATGTTACTAATATTGCAATTATCCCAAAAATTAGTACACCAAATAATTTTTCTGATTTCCGGCCTATTTCCCTTTGCAATACAATATATAAAATCTTTACAAAGGCCATCTATCTTCGTTTATATCCTCTAGTGTCATCAATCATTTCTGAGGAACATGGGGGGTTCATTCTTGGCCGAGAAACACCAGAAGGAGCAATTGTTGCTCATGAAACATTGCATTCTATAGCTGTAAACAAAATATCTTCCATGGTTATTAAACTTGATATGTAGAAGGCTTATGATAGAGTTGATTGGTCTTTTTTGAAGCAAGTGCTATTGAAGTTTGGTTTTTATCATAAGTGGTGTAAGTGGGTAATGGCATGTTTATCAGGTGCTAAATTTTATGTGCTACTAAATGGATCAACAGTTGGGTTTTTTGGATCTACTCAAGGGGTTTGTCAAGGGGATCCTTTGTCTCCTTTTTTATTTATCATTTTAGCTGAAGCATTGAGCAGATCTTTTCATAAAGCTCATGAGCAAGAGCTTGTTCAAGGTGTTTTAATTCCAAATACTAATATATCAGTAACCCACTCCCTTTTTACTGATGACACTTTGCTTTTTGGTAAAGCTACAATATCTGAAGCTTTGCATATTAAGTCTTTATTGGATAAGTATACAAGAGCTTCAGGGTAAAAAGTAAATGAAGGAAAGTCTAAAATCTATGTATTTAATACATCAGCTGCCATCGAGAATCGATTAGTGAGATTATTTGGTTTTCAACAAGCTCAATTACCATGTAAATATCTTGGGATTCCATTTTTTACAGGTCAGAATAAAACTACTTATTGGAAAAAAATCATCCAAATTATTCAATCTAAAATTTTGTCATGGAAAGGGAGATGGTTATCTTTAGCAAGAAGAATCTTATTGGTAAAATATGTTCTCTCATCGATTCCAAACTACTATTTGGCAGTTTTAAAAGCTCCTAAATCTATCATTTTTCAAATTCTAAAGTTGATTAGAAAATTTTTGTGGTATGGAAATTTGGATAGCAAAAAGAAAATACCTTTGATATCTCTGGAAGCAATGTGCTTAAAGAAGGTTAAAGGAGGAGCAAGAATTCATAACTTATTACAAAGGAATCAAGCATTAGAAGCCAAAATGGTTTGGTGAATGTATGCAAAACCCTTTACAAAATGGTGTCATCT
>VDFB02240955.1:0-14205 GCA_007258455.2 Sequoia sempervirens
GTAAGGCCAATATGTATAAAAAGTTGCTCAATACATGTCCAAGGGCTTTATCCTTTTTTACAACCCTAATTTACAAAACTATATAATTAAACTTTTTTGATTAATATAGAAAGCAACCCCCTATTGATTGTAGTTTACTCATAAAATATATATATATATCAAATATAAATTATTCTTTTACCTTCAATCAAATCAAATTGAATAGAGTGTTTTGTGAATACATTATTTTTATGCATTAGTTTCTAAATTGAATGAATTTTATGCTTGCAATAGCAAGTTGCATGTGAAGCCAATTGAACCACAGAGATATTTGAGATCATATAAATGAATGTGCATCTAAACAAAAAAAAGTGTAGTTGTAGAATAGTACCCTGCCACGGTACAGAACCCAGTTCGATTCCCGCTGGTGCAAGAGTATATATATATATATATATATATATATTTATATATTTATAGACAATTGAAATCGAAGTCATCTTGAAGATGAATTTGATAAATATATACTTTATATTAATATTTTTCAATCTTTCATTTCATTCATAGTCCATTTCCGACCTAAAATTGGTACTAGACCTATGACCAATAAGGGGAATGGATCAGACAAATGTTAAATTTACCCTCTGTATATTGTAGTATCGGGATCAGAGTTTTCAGTTTCATCCCTGATTCCAACAGCTAAAGATTCAGAATAAAGAAAGATCATGTGAGGCCTATTGATCTAACAGTAGGATATCTTACCAATACTTGAGCGCAAGTGGGGTGTTGCAATATAAGAGAAGGTTGCATAGCAGGATATCTTACCAATGCCCAGACTCAGGTAAAAGTGTTACAACGTAACAGACAGTTGCATGGAATCAAATCAGAAAGTATTTTTAACTTGGGGTTTGTCTTTTTGTCTTGTATGGGGGCCGCGCGAACGCGAGCCCCCTCTGTCACAAATTATGACGTGCACTCTCCACAACGGGAGTTGCTAGACAGAGCCCCCTTCTAAGTGCAATGAAGGTGCTCTCTCTAGGCCGTCGGCCTTCTGATCACCGATTGACCCCGCCCAGGTAAGTATGCTTTCCTTGGACCCCTCTCCTCAATCTTCTACTCCCTCTTCTCCCCTTTCCTCTTCCTTTCTCGCATGTGGGATCATTAACACCCGCGCTGCCTCCCAAAAAAATACTAACATCTTTCACCAAACCATTTATGCTCTATTAGACAGCGTTGCAGTACCAGAGCTGTCTCCACGTATTGCATAATCCCATCCACTGTAAACCCCGTTGCAATTCACAGATCTTAACAGCGGAATATGAAAGGAATGATGAGGGGTTTTGAATCCGGATTGCAAAATAGGATGAACGTAAATCAGGTACATGGCAATAGCTGACACGGTCTAAGCTTCTGATTGAGGCTTAGAATGACTGCAAAGAGAACACTGGTGGATGAAATTGTCAACGTACTTCTGCAAAGGAGGCTAATAAAAGTAGCTTCTTGCAATAGAAAAATGAATGAACCTTCTTTATCAAGATTTGGCCGAAGAGGGCAGCAAGATGCAAAGCTGATTGAAATCACAAAAACAAATCTCTCAAACTATAGTTGAGGAAAAATGTCTCATTGACCATTGGGTATTGTTCTAAAGCACTAATAATTGGACCAAACTAAGGACCCATGGAGTAAAGGCCTTTCCACCCATCATAGGTTGAACAACAAGTACAAAAGATGCTAAATATCCAAGAAGGACTACTGAGAAGATCCACGACTTTGTGCAACACCCTTCTCATATCTCATATCTGATCACTAAACCAAAATGTTGAAAGTGATATGCCCAATTCAAATGCCAATGTTCATAAATCATAAATCATAGACTATGGGGCCAAGATTTAATGTGTTATAAACTTTCTTTCCATAGGTGATATAATTGAGCTTAGCTTGCAACTTGTAAATGGCAAGTCACTATTTTTCTTTACTTAAGTATCGCATGCATGGCAAACTGAAATGTATTGGTCTCATTCGCATATGGCTACTACGAGTTAGGAGAACAAGCTCCAAAACACAAAAAAGAGCATCATTCAAACCATAGTTGCAAAAATCGCCAAAAAATCATGATGAGCCAATTAGCCTAGATGCTCCAAAATGCCCCCAAATACATCACTAGCCCCACCAGAAAAAAATGTTTGGTAATTAAACTTCCTTCAAAAAGTCAAGGTAAAGTTTGACATCCCCACCTTTGACAAACAAAATGATGTAAATGTTGTTTACAATTGGATTTCCAAATTGGAAAATATGTATCTACAAATAATTTCTCAAATTCAAAGAAAATCACATTCATCCTCTTGAAAACCAAGCCACATGTTCAACAATGTTGGGAGGCCAACCTACTAGCCAATAAAAAATGAGAGGAGCTCCCCTACGATCAAGTGTAAAGAGATTTTGTGCAAGCCATTGAAGAAGAATTTTTCCTAAGGATACATATGAAGAAAAGTACATCCAATGGAACCTACTATGTAATCAAAGGACTAGTCACATACAATGTAGGTTTAAAATGTGACAATTAAAACAAGAAAAATACTCTAATTTAAAAATAATGAAAAAATATCAAATATACTCTTGTTAATGGAGTTGGGGTGTTGAGATCTTAAAGAAGATAGCCGAGACAAAATGGAGACTGACAAAAACAAGATGGTTTAAGATAAATTTTGATGGCATGTGAAGTTGCAAAGACAATGCAAGGCATCTAATGGTGCAGAATTCATGAAGAAGATTTTGGGCATTGTCAACTCAAAGGGTTTAGAATGGCTAGTGAACTTCCTCAAAGAGTGTCCGAATGAATCCTTGGCGGTTCCTTTGTGATGGTTTTGTTGTTTGTGTTTCCAATATAGTTTCATAATGATGCTCTGTAAATAAGTATAAGATTGTATCAATGTGTACGCCATATTTTGAATTATTGATCTTAATAAGAATAATATGTATAGCAAATTGCTCGATACATGTAAAAGAACTAATTAAACTTTTTTGATTAATACAAAGAACAACTCTCTATTGATTGCAGTTTACCCATAAAAAATATGTATCGAATATAAATTATTCTTTTACCTTCAATCGAATCAAATTGAGTAGAATTTTTTGTGAATACATTATTTTTATGCATCAGTTTCTAAGTTGGATGAATTTTGTGATTGCAATAGTAAGTTGCATGTGAAATCACAGAGATATTTGAGATTTCTACCTTCATATAAATGAATGTACATTTAAACAAAAAGTTTTATGGATTTATCTTTTAATAGATGGCAGCGTACAAAAGGAGGAGATAAAACCGAAGGATTTTGAGCAAAACGAATCGAATGTGGGCAAAATCTGCTGGAAATGACCTAGAAAGTCTGCCACGCAAAAGACGATGGCGCCGCCCAGACTTGAACTGGAGACCTTCAGTGTGTTAGACTGACGTGATAACCAACTACACCACGGCACCCACATTGACCTCATGAGCAAATAATATTTTAAATAAAGAAACAAAACCATTTAATATTAGTTACAGAGAATTTTGCCCTTTGACTCGTACGACAGGCTCAATAAACTAAAGGAATCAAGAAAGGTGGGAACAAAAGAAGTGGTAGCAGAAGCGGGGAAAGAAAATTTGAAGATAAAAAATTAAGACTGACGTGTTCTCCGATAGCTCAGTTGGTTAGAGCACACGTTTAGTAAGCGGGAGGTCTTGAGTTCAACTCTCAAGCTATATTTTATTTTCATAGTTTTATTCTTCTTTACTCTTCAAGCTAATTTAGCTATTTTTCTTTTATAGGTTTTTTTTCTTTACTCTATCATCGAACTACTTCTTTTATTCTTCTTTACTCTATCGTCAAGTTATTTCTTTTATAGTTTTATTCTTCTAAGATTTTAATTCTCCTATATTTGACATTTATAGCTTTATTTTGATTTCAATTAATAATAACTAGCAATCATATTTTAGTGTGCAATGGGTACATCAAAGAGGTGTGGTGGGTATAAATTTCATTTATTAGTTGCATTAAAAAATATAAACTTTGTAAACATTTGTTAACATAATAGAATGTTTTTTTTCTTTTGCAAATGAAACATTTTGAATAAAGATTGATTGAATACATGAATTATGTATATATAAGAAAAAAAGTTGTGTACAATTGCAAATGATACATCTTGAATGGAGATTGAAAACATGAAATATGTAATCAAAGAAAAAAAACGAGAATGTCTTTTTGTCCATTTTTTTTGCGTAGGTCTAAGTTGCAAAACATGTAGATTTGCTTCTTTAGTTCCAAAGTAGAACCTATGAGGGAAAATTGATGAACATGAGAAAGTCATTGAGAACGGAAATAAAAAAATTGTTGTAAAAAAGAGTTTCCATAAAATGCAAGTAACATTTTTTTAGCATATTTAAAAAGCAAAGGGAAAGTATGTGTTATCGATTGCACATGTTTAAAAATGTAAGACTAAAAAAAATATGTAACAAACCTTGAGCTTTTGGAATGTTAGTTGAGCATTTCAGGTGACTACATGTGAGAGCGACTTCAATTGCAAAAAAAAACATTGACAACAAGAAATTGAAGCAACGTGGAAGAAATTGAATTATGATAATTATTTAGTTATATAATTTGAAGATTGGTTGAAAACAAAATAGACCAAATAATTAAACGCAAAAGTATAGAAAGTTAGATTAGAAGGTTGGAATAAACAACCAAACAAAGCAATCTATAAAGTATCATAAGTTGCAGGTGTGAGTGTAAAAATATACAACACATCATTTTTCATAATTATTTATGGCACACTATATCAAAACAAGGGTACATGTTTGTAAACTATGTTTGATGGATGAGATCAATTTTGGTAGAATCAATGTAAAGTTAGTTGCATAAAGCAAGAAAAAAGATTACAATATAAGAAAATATATTTATGAAGTATGTGAATTTTTCTTTGATGGTTTATTATGTAAACATAAACAAATAGTGAAGCCCATAGTTAATTCTATTAAACATAGAAACATTTTGTTAGATAGTTGACATGCTTTCCTATTTTGCACACATGTCTATTGTGATGGTTACAAGTACAACATTTGACAAATTATATCTGCTTTGAATTATTCTTTGATGGAACTCCATACCCTATTCAAAAACTCATATTTTGGCACAAGCTTGGAGGATGTTGTTTAAAGGTTGTAGTGTTTGCATTTACACCTGCCAATTTATTCTTCTTACAAGTCTCCTAGCCATTTAAAACAAGCGCATTTTGCAGATATCCATTAGACAACTTTCTTTGAGGCACATTTTCAAATAGTTTATATGCCTGAAAATTGCTTCCACATTTTATGAATTTATTTGAGTTTCATTTAAGAGCATTTAACATTTTCATGGTTGAATCTAAGAAATTTTAAAATATATTTTTTAAGTATTTTCAACATTTTTTCATAATCTATATTTTTCAACATTATTATAGAACTGCAAATTCATAATCACCTAAGGATTTTGTCATTCATTAGTATCATAAGAATCTTCTTCAGGACATTAATTTTTACCATCTAATTAGTCATTATTATCAAGTACCCAAAATCTGCAATGTAAGACCACTTCAAATACTCATTAGAAATGTTAGTCTAAACACACAAATCTGCAAATACCTCCATGAAATAGAATATCTATGCTAAAGAAATGCCACAAGTAACAAAAACAGCATCAAGAAGACATTTTAAAAGCAAGATAAACACTTATTCCATGTTGGATTGGTGTCACATGTGCTAGTGACCCTTTCCCAATCCTTGATCAAAGCTAAGAATGATAAAATGCAAATGGAGATGATGGAGTGAAATGATGAACAAGATCAAATCTCAAATGAAGAGAGTAACCTTGCATAAATTGTGGAGGATTTGCTCAAAGATGAAGCACCTATTTAAAGATTTTCAAAATGCCAAGTGTTGAAGAGGGACCAATATCAAAACAAGCCAATGAGTTAAGGACACTTGTCATCATGTGATTGGTTGATGTATGTGCAAGATTTGGGAAGAGTGCCCATGAGAGGGAAAATTTGAATTCAAATTTGCAATGAATGCTGAGTTTGACTTTGGAAGGGGACATGTAAGAGACATGTAAGGCCTCATAAATGCTATGTTTGGTGTACATGTCCACTTGGGGGGAGATTCAAACTTGGAGAATATTCTCCCTTTATGCCAAGTTGAAAATAAAGATTTTGATAAATCAATTAAATGCAATTTCATGTGCAAGTGGCCAAATCTAGAGAATGCAAGTGGGTGAGATTAGCATTAGATTTAATCAGGATTAATTAGCTAGGATGATGATTAGGATGCTTTGACTTTTATGACTTAAATACTTGATTTATTTAATTCAGAAAATGATGGAATATGATTTGGGTTTGATTTAAATAAAGTCCTGATTTATTTGATGAATGGAATATGATTATGCATGATGTAATTTCATGTCTACAATTACAATTGGACAAGAAGCTCTACAATACACACAAAGCACTCCAATGGTTCCCTTGTCAAGATAAAAGACAACTTTGGTTTTTTTCACTTCCATTTCTCAAAGTACGAATTGATGGCCTAGCTTGAAGTTTAGTATCTTGAAATGATGTTGTTTGATGATTGAACCAACAAACAAAATAATATCATACAACCTGATCTAGTATAGCATCAAGATTCAAACTAAAGAAACATAACAATAACTTTGGTATAAGGAAAAATCAATATGATCCAAAGATTAACCAATTAGACTAGAGTACACATTTGTTGATGTTAAAGGTAGTACAAGCTTTAAAACATCCATAATCAATTCTTGTGCATTAGAAATTATATACAATGGACTGAAATTCAATATTAAATGATCGATTTGAATAAACTGTTCACTCTTTTCAGAATGAAAAAGCAATGACTCTTTCGTTACACAATCATCAAATACATTCTTCAAGTGACAATGACTCTTCTGACACAATCATCAAATACATTCTTCTAGCAATTTTTATTTTAAATGCTGGCACATAAGCCCAAGCCCCCTTTGCAAGACAAATGTTGAAGAATGTCAATTTCCTTGTTGCAAAGGGAAAAATAATAATTAGTTTGGTTACCTCTAGATTAAGCAACTTTTTAGGCTTCTATGTAATAAATTAAGGCTCTATCCCATGACTAACAAACTAATAAATCAATAGATCTTTAGTCCATGGAACTTGTGGCAAAGGCTAATCACATGAAAGACTCTATATAACTACCAAAACTAACAAGGACAAGATCTAAAATAAAGCCTCAAAAATGATTTGAGAAATAGTCAACTTGTTGGCACATAAGTCCCCTGTTTAAGCTAAATGATGAAGAGCATGTCATTTTCATTGTTGAAAAAGTACATCAATTTAGGTTGAAAAACTCAAGATTAAGCAACTTTCCAGTCTCCCATATTAAAAACTTTGGCTTTAACCCATGACACGTCAACAAATCAGCAAATAATCAAACGAAAAAACTTGTGGCATAAGTTACGCTAGTGAAAGAAAAAAAAAAATGACAACTAACAAGGGACATGTCAACATTTGAATAATGGCTCAAAAAATGATTGAAGAAGAAATACTGAAGATTTCATTAGCACCAATCCAAAACCACCATGCTACCATCTCAAGGAACCACCAGTCAAGAAAGGAAATAAGATATCTCTGGAATAATGCTAAAAAATGCATAAGCTAAAAAATAAGTTAGGCCAAGTAGGCCAATAACAAAATACTACATGATAACAAAAATGAGTGCACATGTAATGTGTAATCCAGCTTGTTGTCTCAACATACGTTTCAAATATAAAACATAGAGAATCAATATAGGGACACAAGTTTCAATACCAAAATTAGAGAGTATACCAAAATTGATCATATAAACTCGCAAAACATAAATAATAAGCCAATAAGCCAATAGCTTTCAAGAGTTAAAGCTAAATATCATCAATTCAAAACATATGGCCTATTTGCAATATATACATGGTGAAAACAAAAAGAAATGTCGGAGTAGGTCTCATCTATTGATTTAAAATGTTGAATTTAATGATAGCAGAAAAAATGAAAGAAAAAGATTGTAGAAAATAAAATGAATGAACAATAACACACACAAACAAGAACACATGATTATTACAGTGGTTTGTCTTATAGACTACATCCACTTTCAACAAGGAATCTCTTTTATTAATTCTTAATACAATAAATAATATTCAAGCAGTAGTAGCTTTTATAATTTAGTCTCATCTCCAAAATGAAAAATCCACCAAAATGGTCAACTTCTAAATTAGCAAATACATTCCAAAAAGAATTCAGTTACAATTAGAAGGAATATTTGGAATTCACCAAACCCAACAATCTCCCACTTGAAGACCAAATATTGCTTGAGATAGTTGCTCAGAGATATCCCCCACTACAAGCATTTACATTAGGCCCAATGAATATTTTAGCTTCACCAAATTATGTTTGAGAATGCTTCAAATGAGTCTCCTTCAAAGCACGTTGGATTTAATAACCTCCATGGATTTTAAGCTTTCCATTTCCTCCCCCACAACCAGAATCAAATTTGGACCTCCACCATGGCCCCAATCCAAAATCTTTTATGTACACCACCAATACTCTTGAAGGGTCTCCCCTTTCCAAGAAAACATAGTTGTACTATCATATCCACCACCATATGTAGTAGCATCAAGACCACTTCGATAACCATACCCAGCACCAACAAGCTCCATGTCAACATCAATAACATTACCAAATCTTGTCTTAAATAATGAGTTTTTTGTATTTCTTGCAAAAGCTTTTGCACTACCTGAAATCAATGCATTCCACTGTACCTCTACTTCTACAATCTTCATCAATAAATCATCTCTCTCTTTTTCTTTTTGAAATCCAATTTCCTCAAAGGCCTTATTCTCAGCCTCTTTCTCAGGTTCATCTTCACTCATTTGGTTCTAGACTACATCCTCCTCTCCTTGGGAGGCATCCTCCTCATCTCGGAAGGAAAACTCCATAGTCTCTCCTTGTTTAACTAGCAATTTCTTCAAACCCTCTTTGTTATCTTCTTTCTCTTTTCCAATGGCAGCCACAGTTGCATCAATATTCGAGAAGGAAACAAACCTAGCATCCTCCTCCTCTTCAGCCAAATCCTTCTCATTTTTCCAGCCATCCCACCAATGAACATGGCGCCTTGTTTCAGGTTGCACTTGCACATTACTTTCTACCGAATCTAAACTGCCAAGAAATTCTTCAATGATAGAATCAACTTCATCATCATCTAAAACTCCCACTTCATCATGTCTCTTCACAATATAAAAGCACACAGCTCTGGGATCAAACACCCAATCATTTTCCATCTCTGCTCAATACTTCTCCATGGCTTTGATACCAATTTTTGAATTTAATGACAATAGAATAAATGAAAGAAAAAGATTGCAGAAAATAAAATGAATGAACAATAACACACACAAACAAGAACACATGATTTTTATAGTGGTTCGTCTTATAGACTACATCCACTTTCAACAGGGAATATCTTTTATTAATGCTCAATACAATAAATAATATTCAAGCAACAACAACTTTTATAATTTAGTCTCATCTCAAAAATGGAAAAATCCACCAAAACGGTCAACTTCTAAATTAACAATACATTCCAAAAAGAAGTTAGTTACAATTAGAAGGAATATTTGGGCTTCACCGAACCCAACATAAAAGTTAGACAATGCATACCAATTACAAATATTTTTTATTCAATAAAAAAGATACATATAACATAAATGTATTCACAAAACATTCAAGACCAATGATCCCAAACATGGAAAAAGATTGTTTTATTAAAAGGAATGCAAATAATTACAAAATAAAACCTCAATGTTATTGGTTCCAATGTACTTCAAATAGCCTTCAAGTTTATACAAATTTCTATTGCAAATCTATCGATGAATAACTTCCAAATCCTAGCCTATCATACATTTTTTTTACAAAAGAAACTTTCAGCGATCTAGGAAAATTTCTTGTTCTCTCAACAACGTATTTGTGATGTGGACCACTTCATTACATAGAGAGGAGCTTTGATCAACTCCAAGGAAAATTCCACCAGAAGAGTGACACAGATGCAACATGGGCATATGTAGCTCAATAGAATCCTTCAAAAGGACAAAACCTCATCAAATTTCCACCCAAAAAAGATGAAAAATGAATGAAAACATGTGACAAAAATTCTAAACCCTTCAAATTAAAAACTAAAAATCCCTAATTGTGTCAAAACAAACCAATCGATTCACTATCCACCTAACCAGAGAAACTTTTAAGGGATAGTAATGCCTGAAAATTAGGCAGTCCATTAGACAACTTTCTTTGAGGCACATTTTCAAACAATTTATATGCCTGAAAATTGCTTCCACATTTAACATACATGTTGATAAGGGCACATTGAAAACTACATCATCTGACAAAAATCCACTCTTGATTATCCTCCTATGGATGTGAAGGCTTGCTTCCAAAACTCCCATTTTAGAACACACTGGAGGATGGTGGTCAAGTTGAATTTGTTAGATTTGGTGAAACAGTTTCAATGCCCCCTGAGGATACCACTACTTTTGGTCAACACAAATTATAACATTTCATGAAGAAATGTCTAGTTCTACCATCTCATCAAAAACTTGACTAGTTCCCACCATATTACCATAGTTTGCATAAATATTGATTAGTTGATTTCAAAAGAGGGTAAATACCGTGTGAATGATGAGAGATTGGATTTGCTTGCCCTATGAAGGATGAATGTGCAACGCTTGTTGCAACACACGAAAATGTGCACTAGATGATGATGATAATGATATCTGCCATGGAAATGTTTCCTGGTGATCTACACAACAACAGAAAATAAATCTTTAAAACTTAATTCACCATTAGAAAATTCACTGCGGGGAAATTCACTGCCATGACAAATTCACCTCAAGGAAAATTCACCACCAGCAATTCACCGCTGGTAAAAATTAATCGCAAATTTTTAATGCGATAAATTTTTCGCGGCAGTGAATTGCTGGTGGTGAATTTTCCTTGAGGTGAATTTGTCATGGCAGTGAATTTTTCTATGGTGAATTGTTGACGATGAATTTTCTAACAATGAATTGTTGATAGTGAATTTTCCTCTGAGCCATGTATGAAATGTTAAACAATAACTATTTGGGTTGTAATGATGATTAATTCAACTTTTTGATCTTACCTCTTTGGACATAAGCATCTTGGGTGTGACCCTGTGAACAAGAGAAAGATAAGGTGATCTGTGTTAGACTTTTCAAAGCAAAGAATCACAAAGCTTGAAGGATTTGCTAGAATTTTGTGTTTTATTTACCTTAAGACATGACCACCGCCATTATCAACTTCTTGTGATACCAAAACCATGAGCTCAATGCTTCCTCCACCATAGACCAAGTCTATATTTCGTGAAACCTGATACCAACCAGAGAAATTTGTTTCAAAATGCACACCCACATGAAAAAGTAAAAACATAAAAAATGCTACACCCTTAATATTGGTGTACATCGGGTTATGAATAGTCGGATTGTGGCTATCTTAACTCCTAATTAAGTCATGTTATCATTATTATATTATTATTTAGTTGGTTGGGTCAGCCTAGGTCTTATATAGGGGTGTCTAAGTCGGCCTAGGTGATATCCTAGGCATAAATAGGTATATATAGGAGGTTGTGAGTCTTATTTCATCATCATATTGTGAAGTGTGTTCTCATTAGAGATATTTGGAGGTTTTCCCCCTCAAATTGGCTTGTTATTCTCAGTTATTATCAAGTATTTGTAGCATATTTCATATCATATTCTTCTATTGTGTAAGTTATTTCATAACAAGTGGTATCAGAGCATGATCTTGGCATTGTAGAGGCAAGGTTTTTTCTCAATATTGGAGGCGATTTTGAAAAGAGCATATCTTTCAGATTTTGGTGATTTTTTTCTAATTTTTAAAGGGTTTTTGAAGAAGATATTAAAGAAGCTTCAATCCATATTTCAAAAGAATTGGAGTAGAATTGAGCGAATTATTGCAGAATTAGGGTTTCTACACAATTTATTTGGAATCTGAATATCTCTCACATATTGTTGAATTGGAGCTTTATTTTTATTGGGTTTTTGAAGAAATACTAAAGGATATTACAGTAAAAAAATTGAAGGAATTGGACCAGAAATAAGCAAGTTATTGAAAAATTAAGGTTTTCACAAATATCACTCTCAAGGCTGCAAATCTTCTTATTTCTTGGAAATTTTTCTAGATGAGACTTATTTTGGCCCTAGTAAATTATAGTAAAAATTTCAGACAATTTAAGTTTCATTTTTGTGATTTACTTCAAAATCATTGGTTCCCATCATGACGGGGCCTGCAACAAGGGGCAAAAAGAATGTTGTCACTCCAGGGGAAGACTCCTGATAACGATGGGGTAACAAAAGAGGATATTACTGCTAATGAGGAAATCATTAAGGTCAAGGAAGACATTTCCTCAATGAAGATGGATTTGTGTGACCTAAGGGGAGATATATCGGATATACGAAACATGTTAAGCGCCTATATGACTGAACCAAGAAAGGAATTCTCAAGCAACCAAGGTGAAAATTCCAAGTCAGCTAACATTGACACAAGTTTTAATACTCCTATGGGATCTAGGACTTTATTTACAAAGGTGGATATGTGCAAGTTCGATGGCAAGGATCCTCTAACATGGATAAACCAAATGGAGGATTTTTTTTAAGTACAACAATTCCCAAATGGGAAAAAGGTCACGATGGCTTCCCTATATCTAGAACCAGATCAATTCATTTGGTGTCGTTGGCTTTACACTCATCGAAGGAAAAAGGGGCTCACTATCTCATGGTCAATTTTTACAGAGGAACTCCAAGCATAATATAGCAATAGCGTGACAGACAACTTCTTCAACCAACTTGATAAACTTCAACAAACAGGATCAGTTAAGGATTATATTTAGCAATTCCAAAATCTATCCTTAAGAGGGGATACAATTATAGAGGAGAACTTGAATGATTTATTCTTGGGGGGTCTCAAGGATCACATTCAACATGAGGTACGCATGTTTAGCCCTAGCTCTATAAATGAGTCTTTTATCTTAGCACGCAAGGTAGAGGAGAAGTGTTTGATTCCTAAGAAGAAAGGGGCTAATGTGACAAGAGAGAAAGGATATTCAACACAACCTACTAGGTTGACTCCATAGAAAATTGAGGAGAAAAGAGCAAAAGGGTTGTGTTTCAACTATGATAGCAAATACAATCGAGGACATAAATGCAATGAAAAGAAATTGTTCTATATTGAAGGTCCAAGTGAGGAAGAAGAGGAGGAACCCATACTAGAGGATGAAAGAGATTCAAATGAGGAATCACATGATTCTCAACCAATAATTTCTTGTCATGCACTCTTAGGTTTCAGTGCTCCACAAACTCTCAAGGTGGTGGGGTTCTTAAAAAGCGTATTGCAACAATATTGATCGACTCGTAGTACTCATAATTTCATCAACAAAAAAATTAGGCTACTCATCTAAATTGTTTTATATATCTAGGTCCAAAGTTTCAAGTTTTGATTGGCAAGATGGTGGTACAATTAGTTGTTCAGGGAAGTGTCATAACATTAAATTATCCATGCGAGATTATCAATTTGATACCCCAATGTATGCGATATCCATGGGTGCAACAAATATCGTTTTGGGAGTACAATGGCTTACTACATTGGGAACGATTGAGATGAACTTCCAAGAACTATTCTTGAGATTTCAATTAGAAGGAAGGGTAGTAGAGCTAAGGGGGTTGAAGGAAAAATACCCACAAATGTTAAGCTCTCATCAAATGAAAAAGTTGCTTAAGAAAGGAGTGGATACAATTACAGAGGAAAAATTGAATGATTTATTCTTTGGGGGTCTCAAGGATCACATTCAACATGAGGTAAGCATGTTTATCCCTAGCTCCATAAATGAGTCTTTTATCTTAGCACGTAAGGTAGAGGAGAAGTATTTGATTCCTAAGAAGCAAGGGGCTAATGTGACAAGAGAGAAAGGATATTCAATACAACCTACTAGGTTGAATCCACAACAAATTGAGGAGAAAAGAGAAAAAGGTTTTTGTTTCAATTGTGATAGAAAATACAGTCAAGGACATAAATGCAGTGAAAATAAATTGTTCTATATTAAAGGTCCAAGTGAGG
>VDFB02240956.1:0-11082 GCA_007258455.2 Sequoia sempervirens
ACCCAAAAGAGGGGTAGATATGCAAAAAAATTAAAAATGAGGACAAAAAAAACAATTGAATTTAACCAAAATTATTATCAAATGCTTAAGTTAAGGTTAAATTTGAAAAAAAGTGCATTTTGAAATCAATGATCTAAATTTTGGTAAAAAATAGTACATATCAAAAGAAAATTCAATCAAATTGTTTTAAAAAAATGAAATAACAATAAATTTGAGAGAAAAATGTAGTTGACATAACCAGAACCACAAAAATAAATTAAAAAATGAAGCAACATTGAGTTTGAGAGTCGAGCATAGTTGAATTTTAACACCAACTATTACAAACGGATTAATATATATTTTTTATATATAAAGTAAAACACAAAAATTGAGCACACAAAACATTTGAATGCAGACAAAGCAATCAAAAATGGGTTAATTTCAAAATTACACTAAATTTGAGACAAAAAATACTCGAATTTAACCAAGACATTACAAAAGCATTATGTTTGAAAAAATAATAAGTTTGACATACCCAAAACTTTTGAGAAAAAATGCATGAATTCAACCAAAACATTACGATTCTAAAATAACAGTTTAACAAGAATTATAGTAAAAGTGTTGAATTTTGGGATAAAATTTTAGCGTTGAATTTTTGAGAACAACAAAGAGAATGTTTTAACTGAAGCTAAGACAACAAAGTCAAGGTGAAAATCAAGTCTCTAAGTAAAACAACAAAGAATCTCAACATTTCCAGAAGATGAAAAAGATACATTTAGAAACAAAAACAAACTTGCATGCATGAACTTGACCTAAAATTTAAAATGAAAAGTACTCGTTTCTAGTTATATAGAAAATTTAAAATTGAATAATTTATTTAGACATAGATATTATTTATCTCAATGCAAAAATATATTAGTTAAAATTTTATTTTATAAAGGAATTTAGCATTTATTGACAAAGTAGATAGATTTAGTAAATTTATTTTGTAAATAAAATAGATCAAACTAATTTATCATTTAATTGAGTATTAGCAAAAATAATATAGTTTAATTCTTAAAATAATCAAATTATTTTAAAGGTAATTATATTAAAATTATCTAGAAATTAATTATTTTCATGTTGTATTTTTTTAAAGAAAATTAGTTTAGTTCAATTTATCAAATTTCAAAAGAAATTAGTATTAATCGATTTTATATTACAAAAATAGATTTCAAGAAATATATTTTAATTTATCAAAGGAAAATAAAATAATCATTAAATAGCTCTAAAGTAAAAAGTAAAATAACTCTTAAGTAAATAAAATAATGTAAGAGTGATAAAATAACCTAATTTTAATATTAATTGAATTTTATTTACAACTTTTATCATTTTTTTTGAATTTTATTTACTTTTTTAAAGAGAATACCTATTAACGCACCAAAAATATATGTCATCACCATGTTTAAAAAAAGAAAAAAAAAACATTAATTATTTTTTAACAATACGTTGGTAGCTATCTTGACTTAATTACTTTTCTTTTTCCATATACCTGGAGAAGAACTCTTTGTTCTCCTTTTCTAGTTCATTCCACACTGCAAACAAACAAACTAAGAACCCTAATCAAGTTACTCTTTGAAAGACTAATTTTTGAGGTCACATCATAAGCAAATAGAATAGATTAATCAGTTTTAGTTCAATTAAACCAACAAAGATTAATTATTTGAAAAATAAATACATGAGAACCTTAATCAAGTTACTCTTTGAAAGACTAATTTTTGAGGTCACATCATAAGCAAATACAATAGATTAATCAGTTCGATTAAACAAACAAAGATTAATTATTTGCAAAATAAATACATACTTTATAGTAGATCTTACTAGTCAAATAGGCTAAAGGGATATTTTTACAAAATCAAAAAAGATTAGTGGATTCTTGATTTATTGGTGAAGTTTATTAACTTTTAATGAGATCATAGGGATAAAGTTTTCCTGAAATGTAAGGTTGTCATATCATAAGAACAATTTTGGTGGAATGGCTACCACTCATTCCTTAACTTTCAATCAAAAAGATTTCGGCCTAAGACTCAAGTTCTCATATCTAATAAAAAACAATCATGTGGATGATATAAAACCCTCCATTAAAAAGAAAATAAAAGAAAAATATAGAACTATGGAAGAGTTAGATTAAATGACAAAATCAATATTCAAAAAATCATTTGATTTGAAATAGCCTAGGCAGTTGCTTTAACTTTTTCTTGTATTGGGAAGATAAACATTTGGGATATTTTTGCAAACCCTAAGTATTTGGATCAAGAATCATGGACTTCCTTTAGTTTAGTTCTGTGAAATTTATCTTTGATCAATTCAATTCAATTATTTTTTTTGCGAAAATTCATAAATTTATAAATGGATATCAATGTTAAAGTGAAAGTGTGTATGGAAAAAAATAAAACAATTGTCATCATATTTATCATTTGGGTCATCAAGCTAACTATTTACATTGTGCCTGTAATAGTTATGGCAGGTTGAATATTGGCGTGCTTAGAAAGTGCCTCATCACATTCCTGTTGATCCATGTTAAATAACAAACACTTTTCAATCAAATGTTGAATCTGCACAAACACCATGACAACCCAGAACAAAATAAATCAACCCAGAAAAAGTTTGATATGCTCACAACATCTTTATTATAATCCAAAGTAAATGGAAGTTAAGTGCTTGACCAAATGAATATATGAAGTAGATGGTGAGGAGGGATCTATAGGCACCGCCATTTTAACATCCCCTGCAAATCTAAAGCTATTGCAAATCTAATTTGTCACTTCAATTCAGGCATAAAGAAAAGATGGGGGTTTCATAGTACATACCCATTAGTGAGTTACTTCATTGTTGGCGTTCCTGTCCGAAAAAATAATTGAACCGCTCTGGTATACGAGCATCGTAAGCATGAAAAGGAAGCACGTTTGGTCTTGTAGAAGCTTCAACATATACATTCTTCTGCGTGTGGAGAGAAGGATAATTTGGAAAACAAGATAATGGATTCAACTGAAGGGGTCCCCTATTGGTACAAAAGCCTGGCGCTGAGAAATTTACATCCTTGAATTTGGAGAGCAAAAGCGGTGATGTTTTCCCATTGTTTTGAATGAATGTAAAATGAAGATATCAAATCCATTAAAAACTGTTTGTAACCGCCAACACTAATGATAGCCAGTAAGGATGTCAATTTAAATGCAAAAGGTTTTTATTGACACAGATTTTTGCTTTCACTTACAACGTGTAATTACCAAAAATTAATATTAAAAAATATAGTTTGAATATATAGATATATTTATTTAACAAAAATAATAATTTTCAAAAAATTAGCATAGTTGAATTTATTAATATTAGTATAACTATTTTAGAAAAACCTATGTAAGAAACATTGAGAGCATTTTAAAATAATTTTAAAAATTTAAATAACTTATTATTTTATGTCAATCTCAAAATATTAATCTTTTGCATGTGATTTTTAATTTCATTTTTGAAAAAGCCATCATTCATTATTTTCATTTCTATTCAATATTGTATATTTATTTGCTATTTTTTAATAATTTCATTTGTAGACATTAATATATTTTAAAATTTTGATGTATTTTTATTTAAAAAGTAAATAATTTTTCTACTAAATATAAAGTAATTGACTTGGATATATTTTTGATAAATTAAAATAGAAATTGATTTATTTATTTTTATATTGATTGTAGCTTTAAATACATATCCAATGTACTTTGGTTTTATAGAAAATATATTTCTTCATAAAAAAGGATACATAAATTTAAATTGTAGTATTACAAAAGGAAAGTAATATTAGTATACCTGTTTTAGAAAAATCTATGTATGAAATAATGAGAGCATTTCACTTAAACATGTTTTCTGCTTAAATTTGAGTGGAGTGATGTTATGCAAATTTTTATTAATTATGAGAAATGGATAATTTCAAAATTTTCCCTATTTTAATGCAAACAAGTAAATAAATGAATAGAATAGAAAATAAAACAAGTAACTAATTTTGAAGAGTAAAAAACATTTATTAAAAATTAGCTAAATATATTTTTTTTATTATAGCCTTTGTGGCAGAGAACAAAACTTTTATGCCAATTATATTGCAGAAAATTAATTTTGGATAAATGTTTTGTTATATATTTTGCAAGTTTACTTTAACAATATACAATATTTTGTCAAATAAGAAAATAAGTTGAATTCTCATTTGTTAAAAACAAAGTTATTAATAACTAGTTAACAAAAGAACCTTTGGCGAGGGAACTAATGAAATCTTTGTTATGTCCTAATTTTTTAGTTTTTAATAAAAATAACTTTACATTTCTACTTTTTAGAAATAAATTAATTGATGTTTAGTAAGAATTTAATTTTTTTAAAGATTAATAATGAATTATTTATTAAAAATCAATTTAAAATAACAATTTTCATTAAAATTATTAAATAATATTTATTGGTCATTTATTATTTAAAATTAAAATTGATAATAAATTGCAAACAATTTATAATTTTATTATTTTGACAACAAATATATAGTTTTATTAGAAATCGTTGGATTTTGACAAACTTGGATTTTGACAAACATATTGTGATATTAATGTATCACAATTGGCTCTACATGTATATAAAAATACCTGAGACTTCAACATAACCATTCTATACATATCCTATGAATTTTGTATTTCATGAAACCACATTATGTTGAGGCATTTTATCTAGCAACACCTATGCCATTGCATTCATCCACATTTTCATACATGTCTATCAACACTTGCATAATTACAATATTTGACCAAAAATAATGCTTTCTATTATTTCTTGATGGATCTCCATACCCAACTTTAAAGCTTCCATTTCAGTAAACATGAGGACATTGCTAAATGTCAATGAGTTTGGTTTTATGCCTTCTAATTTCATTTGCCTAAATATCGTAATAGCTTGTTACATACCTAGTTTGCATTTTAATCTACAAGGTATCACATTTCATGAAATGTCATTTCAATTGAGGCATTCTGTCAAATAGTTCTTGTGCCTTGTTAAGGCTCTTACATTTTGCATATATGAGTTTGCATTTCATTGAAGGATTTGGCTCCACATTAACTAATTGCCCTTGATTGATTTTTTTTCTATTTCATGTTTAATTTGTGATCATTGCAATTGCACTTCTTGGAAGCGTTTTGCCAAGCAGTTCACTAGCATTGAAGCATTAATTTGGTTCACACACAAATTACTGTGTACAACTCTTTGAACATTTTATTTGGCAACTCCTTCAAGCATCAAGTTAGTGAGTGTTAGAGACTAGTACTAAAGCATATATACTATATATTATACCCATTACCATTAACATCTCTCTTAGGTATTCTCCTCTATCTTCACTTACCTTCCATAGTTCCCAATGTCTACACATTCAACCCATTGATTAGCCTGGTTGATGAAACTAGACAAAAGTGGTGAAGCAATTGTTGTATTTGGCATCATGTATGTAGAATGAAGAGTGGTAACAATAACCTACCTATAGTCAAGAATCAAACACTATATTTAGATTTTTTAGAATAGCAAGACATGTGTTATAATTATAATTTATACATGGGTTATACACATAAAATGCAAATCTAAATAAAGAAAGAGCCATTCACATAAAATAGAATTGGAAATTGAGGCAAATACAAAGTGAGCCATGAAGTAGAAAATCGACACCATGAGTATTAACATTAAATTTTAATATATATGTACTACTGGAAATACAATTTTTTTGTGGATTATATAGAAATGGAGGAACTATAGTAGCAAAACATAAATTTATTTTATTAGGCACAAAGGGTGAACACCACACACAGAGGTCTCCTATGACTACTTGAAGACGCTCTATCTGAGCAAGCAAGAGCGGGTTTTCATGGGTTTGCAGAAACTAAGCAAACAACTCCATATTGTTTCTCACAAGTCCTACACACAGAAGATTCGCCGCTTCCTCCAAAGCTTCATTCTAAGGAATAGAAGTAATGTAGATGGCATTGCCTATCAGTCCACTCCGCGAATAGTTTCTAAGGTCGGCGATAGCTACGTTCACCTGATGAAGGAACTCTGGTCTCACTAAGCGCTCTATTGTCGCATCCCCCAATCACGATGGTTGGAATTATGGATTACAGTATACACGAAACACTCTAGGAGTGTTGCATTGTGTACATGGACTTGATTCAGGAAAGTATCTCCCAATATATTGTGCAACACTTCTTCCTCTATCTCACTCTCAACCGTGAAAACTTCCTTTAACTGATCAATCAGTCTCCTGAAAAGAGGACTACACTCAATCTCTTCAATGGTGACAAAATCATTCATGGACACACCATCACTCTGAGCACTAGCCATGTTTGATACAACAAGATGGTGAAGTGAGGTTGTTCTTGTTGGATTTATAGAGGATTGGTGAGACATGTTAATTAAGGATGACTGAGATGACAGGATGGCGATGCGGTCTGAATTAATGTTGATAAGACAAATTTAAGTTACATTCCCAATTGATTTCATGGTAAATTGGAATGCATGTGTGAGAGTTGTTTCATCCTCAATTGGTGAGGTATGCAAACCATTTGTGATCAATGGCCACGAGGTGGGAGTTAGATCAAGAAATGCTCGAGAACTGTTCACAATCTTTTCATTGGCAATGTAATCATGATATTTATTTATCATTTTCTGGATACCGATTTTCAAGATAGACAGTTATGCGACAAGAAAATGTTGCCGCAACTAATCGGTAACCGTCAAGAATGGAATTTGGTTCCTATATCTAGATAGAGAAACTATTTGGTAGGGGTCCAATCTGGAAATTACATGGTGTTGTAGTGAAGAGAGGAACACTGTGATTTGATTCTAGTTAATTCATTTCTAATTGCAATAACTGATCATCTGTAAATGTAGATTGTGTTGGCATGTGAGTCAAGTACAATATAGAATATATTTTTTGTGTGAGGTTTATTCACTACATTTATTTCCTATATTGCAATTATGAAATCTATCATTCATGCTTAGATTATCTTTCGTCATTAGTTGAGTGCAATCTATGAGTTGTCTCGCTGATGATTTTTAGGACCTCTTTTGCATTAATTACATTTTATGTATTAATGTCAGTTGCCTTATTGCTTTCTGGTTAAAAGCTACTTATCATTTATTTAATTCACACGAGGGAGTTGTACCTCTCAATTCAGAGGAAAGCCACAAATGCAATTGTGGCCTTTCCAGAGTTGTTAGCTCGAATAAGTGCCAATGCTTAACGAGTAGTGGAGTTATATCGTCACCATTTTTATCAAAGGGGCCCAATTCATTCACTGACATGTTGATAACTTATCCATTTGTAAAGTAGACCCAAAATCATGAATTACTAAAATGATAAAAAAAAAATGATTTCACCAAAATAACCCTTATTACACCATGGAATGTGGTTGTGCTCATGACTGGTTGAATGTTGGTGCTTGTGCCAACGACCTAATGTTGCATTCAAGTTCACGGGGATGAAATGGCTAAGTGAGGGCTAAATTTATAGATTTTGGGGAGATTGGATGGAGGGTTAGGATGGAAATATGACATCAATGGTGGAAATGGCTTGAGACATCTCAAGCATGGAAGATTTGACAAAGAGTCAAATGGTGGTTGGAGGAAACATGACAAATTTGACAACACATTAATTGAGTGAAGCATGCATATTATTCTTAAAAATGTGTGTCTAAGCCATAAATGATTACTTAATTCAAATGTAAACCTTGTTCAATTGATTGGTTAAAAATTAATAATATAATTTGTATAGTATTGCCTACTTTTATTGTTGTGGGCATATCTAACATGAAACAAATCTACAACTATACGGAAAAATATATGGTGGAATAACTAATTGTGAACCACATTTACTTTTCTTGTATTTTCATCTTTATTCTCCATAGGTTATGCCATGCTATGACTACTAACCCTCTCTTTAGTTTGCACTAATAAATCTCTTCACCACTTAAATATAAGATAGCTACAAATACAAATATATGGCAAGTCAATAAGAGTAGATGGCTCAAAGTATTCAAGTGGTAAGTAAAGGATATAAGGATAATAATGGTTGAATCCTTGCTTATGCCATGAAGGCTTTTAGTAATTCATGATTTTGGGTCTCTTTTACAAATGCATACTTTCAACAAGATGCACTCTACATTTATGAAATATGATCTTCATTGCATGCTTCATAAGTGAGGAATTTTAGTAGTATAAGCAATCTATAACAAATAGGTGACCTAGGAAGCCCATGTAAAAATTCTAAAAATAACACCTATCTTTCTAATATGAAGCCTTCTAAAATTTCTTAAAGTTTAGTCTTTGATTCAACTATAGGTAGGCTATTGCTACCACACTTCATTCCACATGCATGATGTTAAATGCAACAATTGCTTCACTACTTTTGCTAAGCCTCATCAACCAAACCAGTCAATGGGTTGAATGAACTATAATTTAGTTATGACCCTTGATCTCTTCAAAATAATCCGACAAGATTAGGGGGAGAAAGGAGCACACACCAAACTACTTCAAAATAAGGGTTGTTGTAGGTTCATTGGTTTGCTTTATGTACTCTACCTAGTTCTTATGGGGAGAAATTATTCACTATACAAATGAAAGATAGTTGATTATCTACCGAGTATTGTTTTGAAATGAAGAGATCTATAACTCTGCAAATTTATAAATGCTAATAGTAACCTTATTATCTTATTTATAACATTTTCTTAGCTTTGTCTACTAACAAATATAAGGTAGAAGGTAACATGATTCTTTGAATTGGCTACTACACAACAATTCATGTGTTGCAAGTATTGCTTCCATTCTTCGCATTTTTCACATTGAAATGCATATATTTTTATAATTAGCAAACTCTTTTAATGTCTTACCTATTTGACACAATGCTTCAAAGAGTTGTGATCTCACAGATGCCTCAAAGAGTTGTGACCTCATGGATGAACTCTTAAATGTTGCAAATTACTAACCTTGTAGCAATCTTTCAATTTGTTTTAGTGTCTATTATGTTGTACCAAATTAGAAACTCAAGTGTGATACATTAATTTCATCATCAAATTGTTATTTGTGTGTCAAATTTGTCAAAATCCAAAATGATCAATTTCTAATAAAATCATAAATCATGTTAAAATCTAGAATATTGAATTGTAGATTATTTATGATAAATAAAATCATAGATCATGTTAAAATCTAAAATATTGAATTGTAGATTATTTATAATTTATTTATCAATTTATTTTTAAATAATTAGTAATTTACTATTAATTATTATTTAATAATTTTAATTAAAATTAATTTTAATTTTTAATTTAATATTATTTATAATTAAATCATTTATTTATAATAACTATTGATTATTAATTACTTTATTATTATTATTTTTCCTTAAACTAATTTTTATATGAATAATTTATTTTTAAAAATTAAAATTGAAAAGCTTTAATTCGAAGTCACAAAGGACAAAACGCATGTTAGTTTTTTTATAAATATTAAAAAGGTATTTTTAGAAATGTTTTAATCAGCTGTATTATACGTTGTATCGCATTGGCAATAATGCTGAACACATTATTTTTATAATCCCCTTCTCCCTTGCGTTTTCTCATGCAAAGGATGTGGGATTAAAATATCGAATGCATACTCTTTCGAGCAGCATATAGAAAGGAAAAGATTCCATCCACTTGCTTTCGTATGGACGCGAACGGAAACGAAAACCCGCAAGGTAAATGTGGAAACGGAAATGGAAAATCTTAGTTTAAAGTTTAATTCAATTCACCTCCAACACTTGTTGAATCCATAAACACATTAATTTCATGGGTAAGTGCAAAAAGATGGCGGGCCAAAAAGGGGTCTTTAGTGGCCACTTTTTTTCTGAAATCAAGAAATACTGACCTTCGATGTGAAATTGAGGATAGTTACACTCAAAAAATTTAGATCTAATAGAAACAAGGATTGTAGTGCTCCGAGTCTACTTTCTAAACTACTTTTTTTTTTAGAATGATAGAGATTAAGGGGTTCAAAAGAGGGAGCCACAAAAATTGATGTTGTTATTGTCAAAGAAACATAACATAGCAACTTTTGTGGCTCCCCCAAAAGGTTAACTTTTTTTTGGTATTTTTAAAATCGCTTCTGTGAGAAATTAGCTAACAAGATGTAGTTTATGCCCGATTTTTCTGATATTTTTTTAATGAATATTTGATTTTATACTAATTTTCAAAGTGGACACTTCTTGAAAAATGGAATTTTGGTTGTGCTACCCCTATAAATTTTGAAAACTAATTGAAAATCATTTTTTTTAATGTGTAGAATGGATTCTAGTTTCTAAAAATGCAATTTATTTGAAGTTTTGATGAATGGTTAATGCATAAAGAAAAAAATACTAAACACTAGTTTTTGCCAAAAAATGGACACACAAACAAAAGAAATTAAAGATCAAAGGCTTAACATTGTCAAAATATGAAAAATATTACATCATTAGATAGATAAGAGAGAGCCTAACATTACTCAAGTGTTCAATTTTTTTGACCTTGAAACACGTGCAAACCCGATGGTTAGCACAAACGCGATTATATGAAATATTGTAGAATTTATAAAAACATGTCTTTGGACATTGGGAAGGCACTCCAAACCTTTGGGTTGGTATTCCAAAGCAAATACCAAGCCAAAGGCTTGGGGATTCCCAAAGCAAGAAATAACGCAAGCATGTTATAATACGCTTGTGTTATAACATGCTCGCGTTATAGCATGCTCACTTTGTAGTGCACTTGCGTTATAGCGTGCTTGCTTTATAGCACACTCTATTTATAGTTTGCTAGCATTATAGCACACCCGCATTATAGTGTGCTCGCATAGTGCATTATAACGCGCTCATGTTATTTCATAGTTTTGACATTTTTTGTGCTTGTTCCCAAGAGTTGCCTAAGAAATACATAATGTGAGTGTGTTATAACACCCTCACGTTATGTCTTGCTTTGTGTTAAATGATAGTCTATTAAATGTATCTATATATATTTGTATGTTTGTATGCATGTATGCTTGTATGACATGCAT
>VDFB02240959.1:0-13193 GCA_007258455.2 Sequoia sempervirens
CATCTTCAATAGAAAGATTATGCAAAAAGGGGCATATTTAAGCTCCATGACCATGTTTTAAGTGCTCCTTCAGCACACCATAAATCACCATACTGAGATTTTGCTACCTTTTCCCATGTAGGATTTACCTCCTCAAACTTCTTCTTTAGTATTTCTCTAGAAAGAGGGTCACCAAGAAGTAAGCCACTCTTATATATTGCTTCAATCTACTTTTTAGTAAAAAGTTACCATCAATTGTTTGAGCTTAAAACATTCATGATAAGACACCACACTAATATAATTTGGGAAGTTTTTAAAAGGTAAATAATTATGTGGTTGGTTCTGCAATAAAATGATTTTGTCACTCTGAAGACAAACATGGTGATTCTAGATAGATCCTCCAAGGCATTCTCAACATTTTGTGGTATTTGTGGATTCCTGAAGTCAACCAAGGAAACCAAGTAAGGAATGCAATTGTTAGTCCCTCCCATCTTTCTAGAGCATATTAAAATCTAAAAGAGCTACATCAAAAGTGACACATGTCGGGTCCCCTTGTGGGCCTGACTAATTTTTTTATTTTGAAACAATTTTTATGCTCAAATGACCTTGATTCTGCTTTTGAATGATTTTGGATTGAAAAAATGAATTGGGTGGACATCATAATTTTCTTTTTAGGAACTTTGTACTATAGTCAAAATTAACCAAGTGGGCTCTACAATTTCCTTGGGAAACTAGTCAAACAACCTCTGCAAATCAAGAAAACTTACAAGCATGTAGACATTTGACCCAAGAATGGAATATAACAAATGGCTTGGAAGAAAAAGTCATGAGGTGAAAGATGTTCAACATCAAAGTTGGTCAGTCATACTTTTCTACAACTGTACCTATTTAAAACTAATTAAAGCTCACCAAGTTGCCATTTTGAAAAAATATAAAATCATCTTTTGGGAAACTACCACTGGACACACTAGGTCATTTGGGTACACTAAGTATGTGTGCAAGATGGCTTTCATGAATCATCATTCTTCAAAAGATATTGAAGGTCAAAGTTGATCTCCTTGAAATGTTCTGAAAATGCAGATGTGAAAACTGAGCAAACTGCATTTGCTTTTGGCTTGGTAAAAATATCAAATTTGATCATGAAGCTCTAAAGTTGGACCAAGGAGTACATGAATGTATGGAGAATGGAGAGAAACAATCCTTTTGTCTTGAAAATCATCCAATTGCAAAATATCAACTCAAACAGGAGGCCACTTCATAGGACAAAGAGTTTGCAAACAACAAAATAGTGTCAGAACCTTCCAGCTTCATTTTTCAAAAACCTATCAAAACTCATCATGGGAAGATGAAAACTGACATGCATGTTCACATATGTAGCATGAGTACACACATAAATTATTTTACATGAAAATCAATTGGATTTGAATTGTGATCCTCTAAAGTAGGTCACTTGGGCAAATTTCGCAGGTGCACTTCTAATTGTGCAAAAAAAAAAAATTCAACATGGGCCTTCAAAATTTGAAAATTTTGAAGGTGCCATAAAATTAGAAGATTATTATTACACAAAAGTAATTTCAATGGCTTAAGCATGTATTCAACATAGATTTTCTTTTATATATGTTAACCATAGATGACATGGATTATCATTTATTTCGATATTATGTAGTTTTTTTATTAATGTTTTATGAGTTACAATTGCCTTCATGGTCATGTTTAATTGATTTTTTTTGTCTTGTTTAAGTGGTTGTAATGCTTGAATAATTTCTTGCATTATATAAGTTTTTGATTGGTGAAATTAAGGTGCTTTTGGTGTGATTTTGTAATTGTTGCTGAAATTGGAGTCATTTGTGTAAATTGGTTAAGGTTGTCTTCTATAGGCTAGGAGGGAATAATTTTGATATATAAGGATTCTTTTTTTGGCTTCACCTTGAATGAAAGTTTGGAAATATTTTATGTTATGTGTTTTGTGCAAGATGGTCAATGCCTTGCACTATGGTTAGATTCTTCTGATTTTGATAAGTGTGCAAGAAGGTCAATGCTTTACACTAAGTATTCATCCTTGAGATTGTGATATATAAGTGAGATGGTTAATGCCTTGCTCTATTGGATTCATGTGAACTTGTTAAATTTTCAAGATGGTTTTTACTTTGCTTTTTGTGTAGGGTCTTCTAGTTGCAAGTAGGGGGAGTGGCTCTCAATGGGGGTTGATGTCTACTGAGAGACTGTTAGGGTAACCCATTGGAGAGTTTCTTAATTCAGTGATAACCTAATTAATGAATTGGGAGGGGGATGGGTAATTTTCACATAAACAAGATAATTGGTAATGCCTCACCCATGCCTGTAGTGCTCACTTAGGCTAAGGATGGGCTGAGAAGTCCTAGTTGGCAAGACCAACTTCCTTGTCCTCATGAAAGGAATGTTGGTTCTACATGTGTCACCCTATGCCCAACCGACATCTAGTGAGGGACTATTAGGGTAACCATAGATGGAGGTCAACATCTAGTTAGAGACTGTCAGGGTAACCCATGCCGAGACCATGTGATGATGCTCTTCCTTATTGCATTCCAACATTCCCCACTTGTATGTTCTCCTTCTGATGTTTGTGTGCCTCTGAAAGTGAGGTCATTGTTGTAAGAAATGTATAGTTGTATGTGTTGTTCATGTTGTTGTATTGTCATGTTGGAGTCATGTCTAGCCTTGTTTATGTTAGCTTGTTGTCTTCTTAATTGTTTGATAGTAGTGAGACCTTAAGTTATCTCCTATCATAGGGGGTGGACCTTAGGGCTCCACATGGTCGGGTGGATTATGCTTTTTCCTCCATTGGGTTTTCTTTGTTGTTGTTCGTGTGCATGAAGGATGTACCTCATGTAGCAAATTCAAGTTCATGTTCTAGTTTGGGAGTACAGTTTCCTATGTAAATGTATTGAACTTGTACATCAATGGTATCATGTGTTGTGATATCGATGTATACTTCCCAATTGAAATTAGGAAAGCATTATTGTAACAATGTATCCATGTTACAATGTAATGATGGACTCCCACATAATGGAATATTGTATATGTATCGATTATTTTTTTATAAGTGATCTTTAATGCTTTCTATCTAATGGGGTTAAAGCATAATAGTGGTTTACAATTATTTTGAGGAAGGAATTCTCATTTATTTATTTTTTCACCATATCAAGGGGTTCGATCGAACTTATAGGTTCGATCAAACACTATTATATGTTTGGTCGAACCTGGGTTCTACTGAACCCCTTGAATTAGGGCAAACAAAAAAAAGAAGTCACTATCACATAACTGTTTGTAAAGCAATGAATGTGAATAGAGGAGGACGGTGAATGTGAACAGAGAAGGCAACAAACCTAGGGGAAAAACATGCACCACATTTCTAAGTTCATCAACCTCTTGACCAAGCCATAGTGAGCAATAGGTTGGTGATTGAAATTGCATTTCAAATTGAATTTATTTTGAAAAAAAATTAAACCCTAAATGGAATGAAATGGTTAAAATTTATAGTAGATTTGAAATTAATTTTGTTGAAATTGAAATTTCATTTGCTTGAAAGTTTCTAAAGCATTTCAAGAACAACAAACTTAATTTCTATTATAATTTGATGAATTTTCATACCATGTTTTAAAGCTCCAATTTTGGCACGGGCAGGGAGTGTCGAATTTGACTTTGTATTCCATTTGTTTGAAAGATTTTGCATACCCATTTTAAAAAAAATTCAAACAATTAATGTGTCTTGTCTATGCTTCCAAATTTTGCATACATTTCTACCAAGGCACTGCCAATTGCATTTGCTTGAATGTTTCTAAAGCCTTACTTTGTTAACAAATTTTTTTGAGGCATTATATCAAACAGTTCATGTGCCTTCCACATTTTGCATACATGTCTACCAAGGCACTTGCAATTGCAACTACAACATCTAGTAAAATTCCCCCTTGATGATTTGATTGATGTCCATACCCTATCCAAAGCTCCCATTTTGGCAAAAGCAGGGGGAAGGTTGTGGAATTTGGCTTTATAGTTGTCAATTGCATTTTCTTGAAAGTTTCTAAAGTCTTTTCAACAAACCCATTTGCAAGGATAACATGATATTATTTAAGTACAAGCTTAAGTTTAAATCTTGCATTTGAAAGCTAAATTGAAATTAAAATTATATGTTTGAGGCAATGCATATAAGACACCCATACAAAATAGTACAAAAGAAAGAGAAAAAATGTAAAGAATGCACTTGTAACCTATACTTGAGAGCATTAAAATTTTGAAATATATATATATATACATATATATATATACTCTTTCAAATCAGCATTGAATATTAGAGGATGAACTACATATTAGGATTTTTTTTTAATATAAATTAGGTAAAACTTATTCCTTTGAGTAGATGAATAAACTCTATTAATATTTAATAGTAAGGTTATAAATGAAAAATTATTGTGGTTACAAGATAAAAGAAAATAATACTAATAGGTAATATTTATATTAAGGAATGTCATTTCCAATGACATACTTAACACTAATAATTGGGTTATAATCACATTATGTATCATAAATACAAATATTAACATTGATGAAAATATTATATTATGGATAATAATTATAATAAAACATAATAAATTGAAACTTATTTCATATGAACATGCAAGGGAAATGTTAGTATGTATTATAAATAGTAATATTATTATTTAGAGTAAATTTTAATATTGCAATAATAGTATTTACCATTAATGTTATGAAATGATAATAATGTTGTTATATATTAGTAATATAAGTGTTGCAAGTGTTATTATCCAATATACAGTGCCCAATGTATAACAAACAAAACCATTCGCATTAAGAGAAAGCGCTAATAAATATTTCTTTTATTGTTGGTTTTAGGGCATGACCTTGGAGAACCAAATAGTAATGTTGTTAAACATTAAAAATTGTCAATTTTGGAACAAATGACAATACCATTAATTGGAGTAAATGCTATTTTAAAGTTTAAATTTATATATTAATTTTAAGGTAAATACAATTTTTGGTTGAATTTATGAATTAGAAATAGAAATTTTGAAAGGGCCCCACCCTTTTACAAAGACCAATAAAGAAACAAAAAATGATCAATCATATTGGCATGGAACAACAACAAGAAAATTATAGTTGTAAGCTAGAAAAATAACATCCAATTAGAAATACTCCACCAATAGTGGCAATGTATCTAATAAAGAGGGTCATTTTCCCAAAAATATTAGTAGATCTATCATTTCACAACTTCAATCCAAAATTCTTCAAGGAACTATATCTTATTGTCAACCTTATCCTTTTCCATGAATGAACCTAGTTTCAAGGTTTGTAATGGAGTTTCCATCTTTAGTTTCCAAACTTGAGACCAAAGGGAATAAAGGGTTCCTATAATCTTCTAAACTTGAACCTTCTTCATATTTTTAAATTATTAGAAGAAATACCAAGAGGTGAATGTTGCAATTGAAGAGAATGGTAGAGGAAATGAACTCCAACTAGTACATCTGTAACATGATTCTTGTCTCTACCAATCTCCTCTAAATTTCTCTTGACAAGACCTTCTAAATTAGTCATGTCTACAAGAGGACCAGCCACTCCTCGATTATGCTCAAAGGGAGCCTCAACGAAATCCTAAGGTAAACAAGGCTCCATCTCATCCTTATGCATTTTGTTCAACCTTATCTTCCTCTAAAATTTCTAAACCTATAAAATACATAGCTATCTACACATGACAACATGGTGAAAACACAAGAAAATCCTATAGCATGACATGTTGAACCCAAATAACCAAATTCAAAAATAATTTAATCTATAAGTATAAATAGTTTGATAGTAGAAACTTTATACATATAAAAATATGATAAATGTGTGATTATTTTTCTTTCCAATCTATAAATTTTTGATGTGCTTGGCTATATAATTGAGATGATTCACTCATTTAATGTAATGATAAAAATTTAGTATGTACATGAAAGAAATATTTTCAAGACATCAAGCTACCATTCTACATAACTCTCACATGGAAATAAGAATATTATTTTATTTTAACTAAAGAAATTGTGTGTACTCTATCTTGAAAATTACTAATTAATTTTGAATTATATACTTATAATTTAAAATAAGAGCATCCTTTGTAACATGGAATAGATAGTTTAATTAATGAAATAAAATATGTTTTTATATTAAGAAAAAATTACAAATATATGGAACTCATACATTGAGAAATTGACTAAGATGTAACTCTATATGAGAATTAAGATGCTCGAATAATTTATATACCTCCTTTCAATAATTAAAATTAGAAATTAATACTTGGCTCATATTGAAAATACCCACCTCCCAATGGTCTTGGAATGGATGCATTTAGATGGAGAAGGATTTCAAAAGGCTTATGGTACTTGTGGACCCCTCAAAGGCATGATATAGAACACATGAAATTTTTTTATTTATGAAATTTGGTCTTTATTTGTTGGCGTCTAGTATGAATGTTATCTATAAGGTGGAATTCTTAGTTGAGACTCTCAATCTTCCATTGTTGGTTTCTAGTGTGATTATACAATGTGAGCAAGGTATTAATTTATAATGTTAATTATTGAAAGAAGGTTTTGTTTCATAAGAAGAGGTATGCTGACATATTCCAAGGAATGTTATTATCCACAATGCATGAAACTTCTTCACATCTGTACCAATTTCTAAATAGATACAGATCTTCTATTTCCATGGAGGAGATTGATGATTTAAAAATAAAATATCATGCCATTTCTTTCTTGAGAAGTCATGTTTGCATTCATCATTTGCAACTTCCATCTTCATCCAAAAATAAATTTTGTTATGATTATGTGCCTGATATTAACAAATCAAAACCTTCTTTTGAGCATGATCGCCAACACAAAGGTAAACAAGTGGAAACAAAAGAAAGCTCGATTAATGGCTTTCAACATGTTGGTGGCAAATCTACATCTTTTTGACAGTGGCTTCCCAAATTATTAGTCTTATGTTTAGTAAGGTTTTGTAATCTCCAGTGTTATGTATTCGGGTCATGGGTATATATAGTATGATGTCTTCTTTTGGGTATTTTGGGTGTATAAGAGAATGTGCATATGTACTGATGTATTCAACCAATGTGCTTATGTAACGTTGTAATCCAACAATTGGTCATTTGTATTGGGACCTCACTAGTCTTTTTGATATTTTGTAAAGTTTGTTACTCAGACTGCAAATGGGGGTTTTCTTGCTGGTTCTTTCCTACCAGTATGTCCTCCTGAACCAACTATATGTAAAATATTATATATAAATAAAATTATAAATGGTCTCCCACTTTTGCTTAAAAAAAAGGTTCTTGTAAATGTCCACATCTTTTTTCTTGACATGTGCAGTTGCTATTTTTCCTACAACAAGATTTTATTTTATGCAAGGTCCCACTCACTCCAAGATTAGTACAAAAAAACTATACCCGTAACACCTAGAATGTAAGATGACCAAGGCTTAATCCCAAATGAAAGAAAGTAGTGGTGTAAAAATATTCCTACACTAATAAATGGGATATTATATTCTCAAGCACTAACAATACCTACAATCCAATCATATGAATCATGTGATATTATATACTCAAGCACTAATAAATGGGATGTTTTAAAACTATACATTAAAAGTGGTTTATTGAAACCATGAGTGAAAATAATTCAACCACAATTTTTGTATTCCACTTTGATATATTGAAACCCATTAAAAAATTTCTTATGATTTTTCATAATGTTGGTCAATACTTTACTGTAAATATTCTATATTCATGCTCTTAAATGTCATAAGAATATATGTCATAAGAGGGTTTCATCTTATAAAGCTATAATGATATTATATGCTCTTAGAACATCTTAGACACCTCCCAAAGCATTCAATAACTGACAAATAACTACCAACACAAAGTGAGATGCCTCATTTCATAATATGAGGACAAAATAATAAATCAAAATATTAGGATGCAAGGTTGACCCACATTTCCCAATACTTGGCTAAGTTTATCATCTATTGAGGAGTGGACCCCAACAACAATTGTGCTTAGTGCTTACTACTAATCCAAGGAATACCTATTCATTTTTTCTTTATTGTATGCCTGATGGCTCCTCATCTCAAGTTAAATTAGGGGAATGAATTTTTATGCCCTCCCTATGACTAAATGGCTACAAGGAGGTGAATATGATATGGTGGAAAAAACAAAGATACAAGTTGGTTTAGTTCTCATAAACTCTCTAAAAAATAATTGAATTCCTACATCCTAACTAGAAATACCATGAGGGGTTTAGATCCCATTTTAGACAAAAAATATTCTTATACTCATCACTAGTTCACTTGGACCAACTAAAGAGATGGTGAACTAAGGGAAACTTAGTTGTATTGATAGATTTTACTTAGTTATTTCTCTTTCCATTGTCCCCTCTCCACAAAACACCCTTATTTAAGTAGATTCTATTAAACCTATCTCACATATCACCTCCCAATTCTTTAAACTTTTCAAACTTCTTATTCCTCGTACCTAATAATCTATCCTTCAAGCTCAACACTTCCCACCTCAATCAAATTGATCACCTTGTTTCCCTAATATCCATTTGGTTGATGTTCGTAGACCTCAACAAAATGGTAAGTGGATACAATTGTGGAATGATGCAATTAAATCTATTGCACAATGCCTTACTATGATCTTACAATAAGAATATATGGCTAGAAAGAGATCTAGAATGGAAAAAAATATGGATCCTTGGAATAGAAAAAAGAATCTTGTTTTGGCTTTAGCACTTACTAATTATAACTTTTCTACAATGAGTGGTTGCTTCCGTTGAAATAAAACTTAGAAGATTTGAACTTAATTGTGGTAGAGGATCTCAATTAAGAGATAGGATACACTGGATGAAAGGATATAAGGTCCATACAAATTATTTTTTAGTTATCTCGAACATATTTACATTCTCAAGAGTGGATAATATCTATCACTGATCAAGAGAGGTAGTTCCATGACAACTCTAATGATATTAAATCCATTTTCCTCCAACATTACAAATAATTTTTAATTGATCTAGTTGAAGGAGATCGACTTCAAGAAATAGTTGAGGAATTGATTGGTAGTTGCATACCCAAAATAATTGGTCTAAAAAAATAGGCACATTTAGATAATTTAATCACCCTTGAGGAAGTTGATATTTCCTTGAAGGATTTGAATACTCAGAAACTCTTCGAATAGATGGTTTAGCTACACAATTCCTTAAAACTATATGTCCATTCATCAAGGAGGACTCTATGAGGTATAAAAAGTAGCTTTATCAAAGGGATCCATCATTTAAATTCTATTAATCAAGGGTTGATTAATTAATTCCTAAAGGATTTTTTTTTTATTATCTGAGGGTGGATACTAATTACTCTTCTTAATACCTCCTACAAGATTGCGGCTAAATTCATAGCTAAAATAATTGAACAAATGACACAAGAAATTGTAAGACTAGAAAAAACTATATTTATATAAGAGGGAGATTTAAATTATAAAATTTGAATCTTTTTAAGGTATCTCATTAGATTCTACTTACTCTAACTTAAATTTAAAAAACAACATTAAAATCCATAAAACAAATTTCAAAGACACAATAAATTATTACAATATTATTTAAAAATCTAATTGTAATGAACATGTTATAGTAATAAATATTCAAATTTTAAATCTATGAAAATATATATAACCAAATGATCCTTAGTTTTCATATATAATTTGTGATGAGAATGTTGAATATTGTAATTTTTTAGGCCAATCTTTGGGCACTAATTCACCATTGTTAAAATGACCCTTAGTTTATTCATTATTTTTTTTATGATTATAGTTTTTTTCAACTTCTATTAAACCAAACTCAAAATAATGGTATAGATTAAGATTCTTCTCTTTATCATAATTAGAAGTTGTATAAATTGTTAAATTATATATTGTTAAATAATGGTTGGATTAGTGAGATATTTATAACAAGTATGCAATATATTTAATCATATAATTATTTTTGTAATAGAGATGAATAATTAAATAAATGCTATAACAATATATAAGAGTTAGATAAAAGAATTAAAATTAAATATATTAATAACCAATAGTGATACTATTATTGAGGGTAATATAAAGGGAGATCGTCATATTAAAATAAGTTGCAAATAAAATCACTTGAATAAGAAAAGTATTTTATTGATAATCTTATTAGGGATGCTAAGATGGTAATAAAAGTTTTGCAAGCAACAATGAGCTGCCAAATAATAGTGTTTATGCATTATTGTAAATATATATACACATTATTAATATTATTAATAAAATTTATTATAGTATCATTGATATGGGTATTAATGGATGGTATTTGTAATAGTATAAATGACGGTATATGTAAACATGATATCACTATCAAATTAACATTTCTATTATGAGTAAATTTTAATATTATTTGTGAGTAATAAAATTGATAGAATGTTATGCAGGAGCATCCAGTGGTGTAAGGGCAATCTTGCATCACCCAAAAATAGTAAAATTTCAAGTTTCTCATTTTTAGATGTTTTAACATTTTTTGGATACCCTTTTCGTCATAATGAAATTCCCAATTTATAGTTTGTATTTTTGGTTCATGGGTTGAAAGATTTTGCAGTTTTAGTTTCCCAGATTTGCACCTAAAAATCTTCTGAGTTAGATTTGAGGCACTTAAGAGCTTCTAGATCATCCCCAAAACTTGTCAAAATTGGCATAGCTGATTTTGAGTGTGTTCTTGACTTCGAGACCTTTCCAACGGTTCAAACGGTTAGCGAATCAGAGTCCTGGATCAAAAGTTATGGCCCCGCGAAGTTGGCGCACTTTCTAAAAGATACAGTTGCAAATGCTCTTTTGAAATTTGAACTTCATGTTGTAAATTTTCAGCGCAAAACCACCTAAACTCAAATTGAATGTTGTTTTGGCTCCAAACTAATAAGGGGCTCTATTTATGGGCGGGTTTCTAATTTTTGGGTAACTTTTTAGGGACAAGCTCGCATATTGCGAAAGGGTTATTCTGTAGCTGTTTGTAACTTGCATGTGTTGTAGAACTTGGGGATTTGAGATCCTTTACATGTAAGAAGCTCCATTTTCTGAATAATAAATTTTTTCTTGTTTTTGGGTTATTTTCTGTGTCTTGGGTTGTGCCCTCATCAAGTGGTATCAGAGCGGGTTTTCTTGAGTGTGTGGATAGATTGTTGATTGTGAGGTAGTTTGCACTAGGACCATGGTTGTGGGTCGAGGTCAAGAAAGATGCCTCTAAGAGTGATGCTTGGTAGGCATGGTGGTGCCAGAGGTGGTCAAGGTGGCAGAAATGTTGGTGGAAGAGATGCATTGGTAGCCCTCCAGAGATAGATTGATGCATTACAAGAGTAGTTGAGAAGAGGGTTAAACCCGAGGGAGGAAAGTGAGGATGAAGGAGAGGAAGAAGGTTCAAATGTAGAAGAGGAAGAAGAAGTAATTGATCAAGACCAAATGTAGCTAATAAGGGCCATTTCGAAGATCAGGAAAAGACCCAAGCAGAAGTCCCTAATTATTCCAGAAGTCTGAACCTGGAAGAGTTGATCGACTAGATCAACAAGCTAGAAGAATATTTTGAGTATGAGGAAATGGAGGACCCAGATCAGGTTAAGTTTGTGAAAATGAAGCTGAAGGGCCATGCCAATATTTGGTAGAAAGAAGTCCAGTTGGAAAGAAATCAAGGAGGAAAAGTCAAGATCACTAGATGGGATCGCATGGTAGAGAAACTGAAGAAGCAGTTCATACCAGTGGACTACGAGTTAGATCTGTTGAAGAAATTGCAAGGGTTGAAGCAAGGAAGCAGATCTGTGAAAGAATATACTGGAGATTTTCACAAGATAATCATGAGCAGGTCACATAGAGGCCAATAAGGAGAAGGTGGCTCGATATCTGTGGGCTATGACCAAGAAGCATTGGAGGAGTTAAGCCTAGTTAAGATTGACCACCATGGAGGGATGTGTATCAGTGCTCTAAGGTGGAAGAGAAGTTGAGCAGGTTGATATGGCAACCAAAAGGGCCCGAGGCCAAGCGGAGGGGCAGTGGAAGACCTTTAGGAGGCTGAAATGATGATGAAAAGAAAAGTGAAGATGTGGGTACTAGCCGAAGCCAAAGGAATGACAACTTCTACCACCCTCGTTATCAAAATAGTGGTGATCAAAGAGGTAGAAGATGAGGGAGATATGGAAAAGGATGGAAGAGGGGTGGTTTGAGGAGGAATGTGTTTCAGTGTGGTAGAGAAGGGCATCAAGCCTATGAATGTCTACAACACCAAGGAAGGGCAGAAAAAAGGTCAAAAGGTTGTGGAAGGGTTGCACATGCAGATGAGGAGGCCCAATCTGAACATTCAGATGATGCTGAAAGGGGAGAAACCCTAGTGATTAGGAGAGCCCTAGTGACTAAGGAAAAGAAACCATAATAGAGGAATAATCTATTTCGCACAAGCTACAAGTGTGAAGGAAAATGTTGTGATGTCATTATTGATGGTGGGAGCATTGATAATCTAGTGTCAGAGGAGATGGTCACAAAGTTGAAGTTGAAGAGGGAAAGGCACCTGCGTTCGTATCAGATTGCCTGGTTGTAGAAAGACCACAAAGTTTTGGTCAATGAGAAGTGCCTAGTAAAGTTCAAGATTGGGAGCTACTATGATGAGGTACTCTGTGATATCATCCCCATGGATTCCTATCACATGTTGTTGGGGAGGCCGTGGTAGTTCGATAAGCGAGCTATACATGATGGCCATGCAAACACTTATTCCTTGACAAAGGATGGGGTTCGTCACAAGTTGAAACCCCTGAAGGAGACCGAAGAAAAGGTATGCAGTAGTGCTAGAATTTGTTATGTAGATGGAAGAAAATTTTTAGAAGGTATGAAGCATAAGCATGTGTGTTATGCATTGATTCCTAGAGTGAGTAAGGAGGATAGTGAGAAGGTTCCAGAAGAAGTTTCTAGGATGTTGGATGAGTTTCAGGATATTGTTTCTAATAATGTACCTGAGGGTTTACCACCAATAAGGCAAATCAGTCATCAGATTGACTTGATTCCTGGAGCCAGTTTGCCAAATAAGGTAGCTCATAGAATGACTCCAATAGAAAATGAGGAGTTGAACAAACAAGTTCAAGAGTTGTTGAGAAAGGGTTTG
>VDFB02240963.1:6474-20236 GCA_007258455.2 Sequoia sempervirens
TATATTGTCGACTGAAATGTTGGCAACACATAGCATGCAGGCATCGAGTAGTGCACCCTCTGGCAGCGAACACATGCCAGAACATGTGTTAGGACATGTACCTGGGGATGCAGAGGCCACTAGTGCTAGTGATGTTTTAGCATCATTTCTTGGATCTTCCTGTATTACTAGTACGGGAACATTGTCGGTCACATTTGTGGTGACCGAGGATTTCATTTCCATAAAGATAGAGAAGGTCCCAAGTACTTTAAAATGTTTTAATTATTATTATATATAATCCAATTAAAATTTACTTTTATCGATCACTCTTTTAGACTAATGATCCCATGATCATTTTGTAGGAAATGATATTTTTTATAAACATCTAAGTGATATTACATTGGAGTTCTTCGGGCCCACCATATGTACATGGTGGAATGCCCAAAATCAAGATTTAAAAGATGAGCTCATTAACTGTTTAGTTGTGTTGTTTGGTAATAACACATTCAACCAAACCAAGGTCTTTAAGAAAGTTGGTACCTATCTAAAGTATGTGAGGAACCAATATAGATCACATTTAGAGAAGAACAAAAAGTACGAGCGCCCCCCACGCATTTCGTGAGAGGGAGGAAGACCCGTGTCGATGGAAAGGAGAAGGCCTAAAAAAGAAAAAGGAAAAGACACCACCGCCAAGGAAGTGGATTATCAACAATGTAATTATATATATTGATTACTTTATTTTTACATAATCTAACATATTTCAAACTTTTCTATAGGTCACTGATTACCATCAAGGCAACAAAGGAAAACTAGAAAAACACTCTGCCGTACAACTTGGCCTCGTGGTTATAAGGAAATTAGCCGCATGAATTGTAAGTATCAATAAATGAAATATTGCATCCAAATAATAAATTGCAAACCATTTTGGTTTTATCACACCATAGAAGCAAAATTCATGATCTTATGCAAAAATGCAGGGCTCTGAATTCAATAGAGCACCCACAGAAGAGGACCTGAAGATATCCTTCCAGCAAGGCTATGGAGCCATGGTTGAACTTAAGAGTCTTGATCAAGTAAACACACCTTCCATCAGATTCATATGCTAAATAAACTCAATAAAGTTTATTTAAAATTGAATACTTGTGCAATCTATTCAATATTAATTTCCACCTTAAAGTAATTATGTGCCTATTTGTTTAAACAGACAAGCAATGATAATACTGCACATGACATTGGAATGCAGCCTGGTGAGGGTGGAGCACAACCTGTAGATGAAGGTCATGGTGTACATCCCAGTACTGGATGTATTCATGTGCTATACAAAACATAGTATGGATTAATATAATTAAACATCTTTAATTGCAATTGGTGTATTAATTAATGTAACCTTTCATGTTTCAACTTTAGAGCATGTAGAGCGTGATGAACATGTTGAGCATGATCAGGCTAGAGAAGATCAGGAACATGTTGTGGCCCCATCAGGTAAAGAGGACCACTCTAATTTTCTTTTAAACATATTTAATTGCAATTGGTGTATTAATTAATGTAACCTTTGTGTTTCAAATCCAAATCAAGATTTAGAGGGTGTTCCCATGTCGGCAATTTCTAGGCTATAAGACAAGATCGAGAACATGATGTGGCCCCATCAGGTAAAGAGAACCACTCTAATGTTCTTTTAATTAATGAAATACTTGTAACAATAATAATAAAACATATCAATTTAACATTTCTTTGTTATTGCAGCAAACCCCCCTTGCAGCCGCCTCCACGTTGTGATCAGCATGACTAGGCATACATTAAGATCACGAACAGAGGGCAGAACAACTGAAGGGGGGACATATGATTTAGAAAATGATACTCCACTTAAGCTTTTTTTAGCTTCAAAAAAGAAACAAAAAAAAGTGATTGTACTCATATTATGACAACCATATTTTTGATAATATGTAAAAACTGAAAGAATGAATGTTATATGTTAATGAATGAATGCGAATATGTTAATGAATGAATGTTATATGTTATTAATGGATGAATGAATGAATGTTATATGTTATTAATGGATGAATGAATTGATTTTATATGTTATTAATGGATGAATGAATGATTGATGTTATATGATTGGGTATAGGAAATTGAGAGTGATGTGAGGGGAGGGGCTAAAATGAGTTTCCACTGCCATGGTTGGCCCTCGTCAGAAAATATTAAACTGGCTCTCAAAAAAAAAAAGAGAAGCTCAATAAGGTAATGCACTTTTCAATATAAGAAATGCATCGCTTGAAGTATCATTTCAATATGCAAAGATGAAAAAGAAACCTAACTTTTCACTATGGTGGCAGAAAAATGATTCTTTATACCCTAATGCCTTCATTTTCCAAGCCAATTTCTCTTGCTTTGCATAGCTCTGCCATGTTTGTGGATGTGATATGACTCCTACACAAAAAAACATGTACCAATTTACGGCCTTCAATCCAACTACAACCGAGTATCTTTTTAATTCTTCTATCTTTCATCAATCTGTTTACTATTTGAACCTTGTACATATGTTTTAGATGAAGAACCCATTATTGTGAAATGTGCCTGTGATGAGTAATTAAGGAATCTATGCTTTTAATCATAATTTCAGGGTTGTTTCCATTCCAATGTTCGAAATTCAGCTTTGTTTGTAAGGACTTTAAAGGAATACCACATTGTGTTCTCAGGAAATTTGGCTTCAAAGCTCGCTTTTTTAGTGGTGACATAACTCTAAAATTTGACTTTTGTGCATAACAGGTTAGTGGAAAAATTAACAGCTCTGAAGGGTTTAGAGGCTCGATTGAGATAGATACATGGATATTTGGATCTTTTTGTTGATGGGAGGCTTCCACTTACAATGAAATTTTGTACCATTTGCAAGTATGCAAAAATTTATCTACTTACATTCATTCAAATTATTGTCTTCCTTACCAAAATCTACCCTTGTTAAGCCACAACCATAACTAGCACACTGTCATAATGCTTCAATCTCGGTCATTAATCTTTGTCTTGACAAAAAGGATAATAGTCATTAATACATTACTAAGGGTAAACATATTTCATAAAGACCTATGGAGGATAAACCACAGTCTACCAAACCATTAGAGACTCACAGTGCATAAAACCATTGAAAATACATCATAGTCATAAAATTTTCTAAGGTCATATGATAGTCTTTTGGATTGTTTACAAATTCATGGCACAAGTCTTTCCACAAAAAAAATCATGCTCTATGACTCCTGATCTATGATCTGTTTTCTTTCATTTGTTCTCTCAACGTTGTTCATTTTGTATGTCATTGCATCAAAAACCTGATCAGAGAACCATTCACATCCTCTACTTTACAACATCAAAACCTAATTAGAGAACCATTCGCATCCTCTACTTTACATAATATCAATCTGCATTGCAATTGTATCCCTTCAAGGCAAAACAATCAAACACCTATACCAAATCACCAAGGCACATTAACAACCATCTATACCTTCTCACTATAACCAATTATCAAACCTTCAAGACAATAGGTTCATCATGTTTCGAAAGAAACAATCAATCATCCACTTCACAACTCTGTCCATTCCAACTTATTGTCCTTTTTGCAGTCAAGTCGTCATTCATGCATATTAGATTCATCATACCTAAATCATTAAAAACAACATACACTGCCTTCTATACATTATCCTAAACTTTGAAACATCTTTGTCAACATGAATACAATAGTTTCCAACCACTAACAATTCCTTTTCTCATTGTTTTATCAGATTACCATTATCTATGCAAACAAGCACCACTTCTTAAATAGGCTTCCATAGCCTAAACAAGCATAGGGGCAGTTCTTATGCAGAATGAATGGCAAGAGATCATGTATCACTAGGATATTCTACAGTTTCCCCGACGTGGTGAGTCTTCCCGATGATTATTCTTTCAATCTCAAGTATGTCTCCAAGACTCCTGCCGATGTAACCTTATCGGTGTGACATAGCGGGTCGAGTAGACATTCAGAACTTACTCTGATGGTATATGTCTTGCCGATATGCTTCCCTCGTGCTTCATTGAGGAGACAAGATGAGTATCTCGCCGATGAAACTTCATCGCTGAGACCACAAGCCACTCCTCCTAATATATTTTCTCAGGCAATTTTGATCGATGTAACAGTCTTGATCTTTCACCGATATGCCTACATTTGAAAGAATAATTTTTAAAAAAATTGCATTGTTTCATCAAACTTTCGACGACCGCAACCAACGAACCTCCAAAAACGTATGACGAATTTGCAATATGTCCAACGACACTTTCATCATAATGACTTGCCTATTGCGTCACAATTTCAACAAACTTCTGTTGTTGTTCTTTTGATCTGAAGTATGTCACCAAGATTCTTGCTGATGTAATCTTATCGGCGTGACATAGCAGGTCGGGTAGACATTCAGAACTTACTCTAATGGTATGTGTCTTGCCGATATTTCTTCCCTCGTGCTTCAATGATGAGACAAGATGAGTATCTCGCTGATGAAACGTCATCGTTGAGACGATAGGCCAGTCCTCCCGATATATCTTCTCAGGAAATTTTGATCATTGTGTTATGGCTATTGTTCGTCGCTAGATCGACTAAATGGTCATCGATATTCCGACGAACATGAGATCCCTTTTTCGTGGTGGCATCCGGTGAAACTGAGTCGTGAGTTCGACGTTTTTAAAGCTCGTCGGGAAAGCGACAAAAAGTTAGCGATGAAAATTGTTTCACTAATTCATCGGTATTCCGACAAGAGATTGTCAATAGTTCAACAAAATTTCATCAGAAATTGGAGCCAAATACAATAGCGTAAAAAAGGAACATTTACCCTTTCCTTATGACAAATATGGTTTAATATTGGAAAATGATACCCATGCACGGTTTTGAATATGCACTCTAAAGTAAAATATATCTTAACATGCAAACTTACCATGCTAAAAGGAGTGGGAAGCTTCTCTCTATTAAAGATATTTTGAAATCTTTCTAGTTTATCACCTTCTTCAAAGAAATTATCAATAAATCTCTAATAATTCCCACTAATGTTGGCCACCTTCATACCCTTGCATTTCAAACCTTTCATAACCGCAATGAGTTGGGGAGTCACCGAGAAATGTATACTTCAATGGAGACTTGACCGTTCCTCCACGAATTTCATAACTTAGAAGTAAGCATATCATTGTAGCTCACGTGGTATAAAAAATGGTGTAAGGCCAGCCTCCTCAAATATTTTCCACAACTCCATGTTTTGTTGTAGCATAATACAAGATAGCAACTCTAAGCATTTCCTTGAACCACCCATGGTTTTTTGGCTAACCTTCCCAAACACACACTTGTTATCCAAATAACCAAGCACCTTAAAGTAAGAAAAGAAAGGTTTAAAATTGAACCTACAATGTTTACCACCAGAGGAAACCTCACAACTTAAATTGGAAAAATCACATGTCCTTTGCAGACATGTAAAAATGACCTAACGCTTATCGTACATCCTAAATGACATTTTCTCATCATCGGCATCATTATCATCTAATATCACTACATTTCACATCAATTACATCAAAAACCCTAATTTTCTCTATTAATTGAATAATATTACATTATTTAATTAATTCACTATTTTATCATTTTTTATAATTAAATAAATTTCATTTATTTAATAAAGTCCTCATCTAACTTTATTCTTCCTGATTAATTAAATAACATCATTTTTTTTTGATAAAAGGTCATAGCCTAACTATTTATGTTAATAATATGAAATATAGAAATTACATATAATCATAATTATATTATTGATTATGAGAATTGTAATATAATAAAACAAAATTGTAACATATACTATCAGCACTTGCTTCCTTACGACCACTGTTGTCTTTCAAAATACACATGAGTATAATATATGTAGTTAACAAAAAAGTATAACACTAGTTTTCCATGTTTTCATTCTTCCATAAAGCCCACTGTTGCAGTCGAGTTCTCCTAGTTTTCATTTAGATCTATATCATTATCACCTTGGCCCTCTCTAAGATCATTTAGATTAGCTGGGTGTAATCTAGCAACTGCAATTGAATGACAACCATGCCTCTTATGATGGGACAGCAAAAAGGAAAGTGCAAAGAATTTCTCCTTTGTGTTATTTACCATTTGAAACCCCAGCTCATGTGAATGCACATTTATGACCCTGTACATGACCCAGGGATCATCATTTTTTAGACCTCTCTTGATAGCCTCATATGTAGCTCTGAAACACTACTTTTTCTTAAGGTAACTCCTAGGGAATAATCTTTCAACATACCCTTTTCCCTTGTCTAGATTGTAAGACTACACACTCGTTAATAATTTTTCTTCCCCAAGAACATTAGGCTAGATAGTCTCTTCAACTACAAGTTCAAGAGACTCTAGGGGCTGTAATAAATCCATAGCATTGGACAGGAAAATTGATAACATCTGCAAAGGAAACAACAATCTTGGAGATTGTGGGCTTAAAATTTCTTCCCCAATTACTGTTCTGATACTATCCACCATGCTTGGATAGGATATCCACCATGCTTGGATAGGATATCCACCATGCTTGGATAGGATAGGACACACAAAAAATGTAAGAAAGCTCAAACTCATTTATTTCCCCTGAGAAGGGCCACTCACCTTCTCTAATCTGAATAGGAACTCTAAAATTCTTCATCACATACTCCATGGGTGTACAAATGCTTAGAGAAAAGCACTTAGATACCACCCTGAAATGGCTCAAAAATAGAGACACTTAGATACCACCCTAAAATAGATACCTAGTAAACTTATTTGCACATAATTGCAAATAAAAAACTAGTAAACTTTAATAATTCTAACCACCCAGTGATACAAGCACTTCGAAACCACCCTGATACAGCTAATCAGTACACTTATTTGCATAGAATTGCAAATTAAACCCCTTCCCAAAAAAACACACCGCCTACTAATGAATGTGACCACCTTGATATATCAAACCAAGAAATGAAGATAATAGTTGGGAGTAAATGTAAGCTTATCAGAGAATACCAACCCAAACATGGGGAGAACAATGCAAATTCCTCCTGAATTATTTGAAAAAAATTACACTAGAAGATAATAGCATTATAATAAAGCACAGACAATATACCACATAGCTTACCACCTCAAAAAAAAATCTTCTTGATGACTGAGGAAGCAAACTGCCAATGTGAGCGACGAAGCAACCACCGTGCACTGATTGTGAAAACCCACCAGGCTGAAAAACCATGCAATATACCTTGTTTAATTCTCCAGAAGTGTGTTCATCATTGAATAACACTACATTATATAGATGTAAATATATCCTTTTTAAATGACCCTTCATTAAATTCATATCTTTCTCGTAGGAGGAAGTAGATTATTCCACACGAATGAGATCTCTCCATTTCACTTCAAGGATTGAAGCTTCATTATGATGGAGAGTTTTTTATTAATATTTAAAATACCCTAACCATTGTATAGCATGCAAATTAATGATGAGCCCTTTACATGGCACATAGGATTACTTCGAAACACCTCTTGTAATAATTCACCTTTGTGACCTAAGGAAAAATATGCATGTTTAATGAGAGACTCAGCTCATGCCAACTGTGTTGCCCGCACAAGATTTGAAGTCACTTTGTGCCAACCAAAGACATCTATGGAGTTGTATTCTAGTGACTGCCACCTTTGTACCTATTAGCCCATTTGTATATGTCACATTTTCATGCGTCATAGCCCGCATACCAACGCATGCCAATATGATTGTTATCTACTAAATTTGCACCCTATTGAATCAAAAAATTCAACAATCCAGAGACAACATTGGAAGATCTCACAAAGTGTAATCCCTGAAAACTGAGATCAAACTCCAGAGGTCGGATTCCTCTTGGTTTTCTCCAAATTCTAACCTATTTTATTGCTTTGACAGGGGAAAGGGGAGAAAGAATGCTTAAAATTAAAACTAGAAAATACTATCTCTATGGTGATACACCCAACTAACTATATGAGACCTATAAATAAAGCTTGATCACACAGTTCAATTAATAACTGAGAAAATCTCACACAACTCATCTTTTGTATATTGCTTACATAAGTACTTTATAAGAAGGTTTTGATATAAATTCTTAGAAGGAAAAGAGTATTTCACAACTAAAAGTTTTGCATCTAACACAACTTATAACCTACAATAATATACTATTTTGCAATAAGGTGCTTACAATGAGACAAAAATACTAGGAAAAGGAAAGTTTCACAAGTAATTTGATCAATCACCATAAAAGATGCACACAAGAAAGCAGATAATGAGAAGGAAAAAGTGCTCAGAGCTATTAATATTCAAGGTATTCACTATTTTACATGTCAAAATTGACTTACACAGTATGTTGTAATCTCCAAAGGACTGAATGTAGTCACTAAGTAGAAAAATACATCACCAGAACTGAGTACAATGAGTTAACAAAAGTGACTAAAATACCAATCCCCAAGCAATTGAACCAAAATAGGAGCCAGAAACTACCTTGGGTCGGATGCCTCCAAAAATCCTAAAAACTAGCAACTAGATTCCCTCCAAAATGAGCTCCCATGTGTGAAAAAGGTAGGTTTGACCATGCCAAGCATCTAGGCATGCAAAACCACCCATATATTTCCTCATCATGTTTGCAAACTAAAAAATAACCTCCCAAGATGCTCTCAAAGTCATGAAGGAAATGAGTCAAGTCATCCCAATATACTCTCCACATGTCTGCAACTAATCCTCAACCACCCTATATGCTCTCCATTTATTTACATGGAATAACTCCATTTTTGCATTCAAAGTAGCATTTTAATTAAGTGATTTATAAACTATCACTTAATCAAAAATACTTTACATTCATAAATAAATGCAAAAAGGCTCGACCTCCTTAATGAGAGAGCATAAGGTTTGAAAAAACTCACTACTATGAAATTTTCTAAGGAATTTTATGAGGTTTTAACAAAAACACCAGGCATAAGACATTAAGTCTTAGCCCATGGGTTTCAATTAATTACATTGCATTTTTTAAAAACATTGGCAAAAATGCCACTAAGCCATATGTCAACCTAGGGTTATGAGAACCCTAAAACAAAAGAAACAAATAAAAGGAAATATCATTTCATTTCCTTCGAAGCTTCTAGAGGAAGCTAAGTTGCCAACAATGAGGGTTCCTGGAACACTGTTGAGGGTTTTCATGGCAGATTTCGAGAGATACAGAGCTTCTCTTTGTGTAAAACCCTATAGATCTCCTCAATATAACACTGGTAAGCCATTTTTTGAAGGTAACATTGAGTAAGAGCTTCTTTTTCAATGATTTTAGGCCTCCCAGGCCGCGGCACTTGTAGCTAGCTCTAATGCATCTTTCATTTGTTTTATCTTTTGTTAACCTGTTCTAGTTTGGCCACCATGAGGAACTCTCCTCGAGCCTTGAGAAAGCATTTTTAGGAAGAGATTTTGGAGAATAAAACAAAATCCAACTGGGTAAGCTTTTCTTGCAAAAAAAATGAATAAAGCTCCACATTTTTCTATTTCCTGTGTAAAATTTGTAAAGATCTAGATTTTATGAGAAACCCTAGGCTGTGAGTTTTATTGCATTTTCTACAGGTATCTAAGGTTTTTGTTTACTTTCAAAACCATGTCTCCTTACTTGCATTTTACAAATTCTTGAACCTTCTACAAGTGACAAAAGCTTCCATTCATTCATGGTCGACCCCTACTCTAAATCTCTTGCATTTTATTGTTTCATTTTTCTGTTCTTATCCTCATCAATCGGCCGCCATAGAAATTTTTGGGTTTAAAACCCTCTAGTGGCCATGGCTATACCACATTCCAAAATGGCCTTGTTTCTCTTCATGGCCGACCCTTGAGAATTTATTCTGGACTTGAAACACAAAAACCCCAAGTGGGTTTGTATGTATTGTGAAAAATATGCTTTCAATTTATTAAAAATGGTTGTGGCCATTACATGCTATAGATTATTTGTTTTTGTTTCATTTCCTTTGAAAGAAAGTAAGAAAAACGCCATTTCCAGTCATGATTTCATTCCATTTGGTATCAATGGTTTTACATGTACTCTTTTTCCCATTGTTTCTTTTAATGATTGTGGCCATAATTCGTTCTACAGGGGTCAAAAATTGCATATGGGTTATCAAAACCCACAACCACTTCATTGGACTTATATTCTCCTTTTGTATTTGTAACTCGAGACAACCTCAAATGGGTCCCTGTATTTTACCCTCTTCTGCAAACACAAAAAGGAATGTGCTCTTTCACTGCTTAGTTCCTCAATACATTTATTTCCATTTTCTATATTAGAGTTGCAATGCCCTCAACCATGACTTCATTTCTCTTGCAGGAAAACAAGGCCTTATAATGCTCATAATATGTTGTTTATCCTCTATATTATCACAATAAACCTATAGATTAAACTGTTCCATATTCTCAGGAATCTTTCCTTCATTGTGACATTATGAAATTCACCTTTTGTTTAGAAACCAGTTGTTCAAAAACACGGTGAAAATGAAAAGATGAAGATGTACTTGTTGTTTTTGTTTGATTTCATCTTTTCAAGAGCATCTATAGGTATAATAAGACTCTCTTTGTTTGAATTCTCAGTCCAAAGCATTTGATCATGTAACTATGTTGAAACAAAACTTGAATATGGTGCTCCAATTTAGTTTCAGTTACAATGCTTTCCATCTGTAGAAAACATTATTTCCTCTAAAGCTTTTTGCACACAGGCTTACTATGATCTCCATATGTATGGATTATTTTTATCAGTAAATGATTGCTTATTGCATTCCATTATCCTAGATCACTATGGCATAACTTTTCCATTTGAATTTCATCTTACTTTGCTTGTTGATTGTAAGATAGTTTTTTGAGAAATATGAAACCCGTGTCTGTCTCCATTCTTCTGAGAGCACTTTTGATTCAAAAATACAAGCTTCTGTTAGTATTAGATCATTGTTATGAACCTACAGGAAATCTATTACTTGTCTGCTCATTTGACTTATGAATTACATAACAGAATTTTCTTATGTAACCTGTAGCTTGATGGCTTATGACATAACCTACCATGCTCACCTTTTGAATCAAGTCCTATATGCAAAAAATTAGATACCGACTATACCCTGGACTTGAAAAAACTACCCCTATTGTCCCATAACTTTATGGTCATTGTCCTTGGTCATTAACCTACAACCATGTATGGTTTAAAGTAACCATTTTGTGCATACTCTTTGATAATTGCATTCCATTACTTGATGCTTATAGACATTGTCATTATTTAATTTCATTGATGAATTTGATGTTGCCAAAACATGACTCCATGCTTGATATTACCGTGTTGTCCATTGTCATAAATATTGACTGTCCTGTTGGAGCCATTGTTCTTGATCATTTCCCATGATTTACTTCTGACACATCTTGATAGATTCTTCAAGGAATAAGAATGTGTTTCTTTGGTGTAATCATATTCACCTATTCAGTAATGATATTCACATGCAAGTACCTAAGTAACAGGACTAGAGAGGTGGATATGCTTACGATAAGATGAATATTTTTGTATCTTGATTCCTATCAAAATATGCAAAAAAATCAAAGGCACTAAGATCAATAACACCTTTATCCCTCTAAACATATGAGGGTAGCATGTTGGGCTCAACCCTTGTGGGAGCCACATTTTATCCCACATGCTAAAATCAAATGAATTAAAATAGCAACATTATTTTTCCTATACTTGCACAGGAAGCAAACATGTTAGAAAAATATGTGCATATGACATATGTGTTTGATCATTCTTGTTTCCTTGGACATATTTGATATGCTTGACTGTTATAATGCATATGAGGGTCAAATTGTATGTTTATAGAGGTATGTGCATATATGGATTAATGATTCCTCATTTCTCTAACAACACTTCTTCTCTCATATGCAGGAAACTAGGAGTAGCAAGGAGGCTAAAGTTGATTGCAAGACAAGAAAAAGACTGAAAAAGATGCAAGGCAACTCAACTGAGACTAGTCATTTAGGAAATGATGGGTCCTTCTTCCCTATATGTGCATTCCTTTCTGTTAATATCTATAAATGTATAATGTTTTCTTTCATTTGTATCAAAACAGTTAGTCTCACGGCTTGTGTGAGACCTTATACATTTAAATTATCAATAAAGATTACTTTTCTTACAAAGCTTTTGTACTTTCTCCTATGTTATATGTATCTACATAAATGAAATCTAGTGAAGTAATCTTCTGATTTTTGTTTATGTACATAAATGTAATATAGCAGAAATAAAATGTATCTTATTCTTTGTTTAAAAAAAAATCACAACAGCTCTACCTAATTGAGCTATTAGCAAAAATAGGTAACATTTTCTGGCAACATCTACTATATGTTTGTCTGCTAAACATCAAACCAGTTGCCTAGGCTTATCCATTGGGCACATAGTCACTCAGAAACTTGACACAACTTGAAAATAGTCCTCAAAACAATATTGTAACTCAACAGATTAGTACAAATGACCCTGGAAGCCTATTGGAACACCAAAACTTCAGGATGAACACTACCTAACTGTGTTGAACATCACTTAGGGAAATTGAAAACTTGCATCTAACTACGGTGCAACAACACTTATTGAAAAAAAAAACTCCTAATTTAGCAAATGTATTGTAGATCAAACCTAAAAACAGCATTTGAGGTGTATCCCATTAACTGGGATAGGCAAAATTTCTCCATCCATCTTTGATAACTGGAATGCATTGTGCTCCTTGCATTCTATGATAATGAACAGGCCACTCCAAAAGTTATCAAACTTAGTGTGCTTTCCTAGTCTGCTTTTCAACTCATCCCATTTTAGTACTACATCACCCTCTCTGAATACTCTGGGAGTTTCTTTCTTATCAAAGACTCTCTTAGTTTGGAGTTGATGATACTCCAAGGACTTCATTGCTTTATTTCTTGTCTCTTCCAGCTCCATGAGCTGAGCATGCCTAACTACCATTGGGTCCTGCTCCTCGAACATTTCTAGCTAATGCATAATATCAAGAGTTGGCAACTCTACAAACAAAGGAAATCTTGCCTCCTTACCATAAACCAGTACATATTGAGAATTCCCAATGGACCACTTGGGAGTTATTATATCTTCCCACAAGGCAGATTTTAACTTGGTGTGCCAAGTTCTTTGATTCTCCTCCATGGTTCTTTTAATAATCCTTATAAGATTCTTGTTCGTTGATTCTGCCAAACCATTACCTTGAGGATAATAGTTTGATGAGGTGTTCAAATGAATGCCATTCTTGACAGCCCAATCACTCACTTTGAGTCCAACAAATGCTAAGGCATTATCTGAAATGATTGACTCAGGAACTCCAAATCTAGTTACTAAATCATCATAGAAGTTTAAAACAACACTTTCATTGGCCTCTTTCAAAACCACTGCTTTAGTCCACCTTATAAAATAATTAGTTACAGTGAGTACCCACCTATGACCTGCACTAGAAGGTGGATTTATAGGTCCTATAAAATCAATGCCCCATTTCATGAAGGGTTGTTCCACTAGAATTGGCTGCAAAGGTAAAGTTGGCAGGCTCTCCTTTCCTACAAAAATTGCACATTTTACACATTTTCTTGCCCATGCATGGGCATCCTTAAACAAGCTTGTCCAATAGTAGTCAGCTCTCATTATCTTCCATGTAGTAGTTCTTGGGGTAAAATGACCCACTGCAATTCCATCATGGAACTCATGA
>VDFB02240968.1:0-11443 GCA_007258455.2 Sequoia sempervirens
GGCGAACCACATGGCGGTGGAAGCTCATTTGGCCCCTCCCCCCCCTCACATCACTCTCAATTCCCCATACCCAATCATATAACATTAATCATTCATTCATCCATTAATAACATATAACATTCATTCATCCATTAATAACATATAACATTCATTCATTAACATATAACATTCAATAATTAACATATTCACATTCATTCATTAACATATAATATTCATTCTTTCAGTTTTTACATATTATCAAAAATATGGTTGTCATGATATGATTACAATCACTTTTTTTTTGTTTCTTTTTTAAAGCTAAAAAAATCTGAAGTGGAGTATCGTTTTGTAAATCATCTGTCCCCCTTTAGTTGTTCTGCCCTCTGCTTGTGATCTTAATGTACGCCTAATTAAATTACGCTCCGCGGCGTGGATACCCATTTACCAAAGGGGGGAGTGCTAGCTGCAATAACAAAGAAATGTTAAATTGATATGTTTTATTGTGTGTTACAAGTATTTCATTAATTAAAAGAACATTAGAGTGATTCTTTTTACCTATTGGGTCCACATCATGTTCCTAAACTTTTGTTATAGACTCATGCTCAACATGCTAAACACCCTATAAATCCTAATCTACAGTTGAAACATGAAAGGTTAAATTAATTAATACACTAATTGAAATTAAATATGTTTAAGAGAACATTAGAGTGGTCCTCTTTACTTGATGGGGCCCACATCATGATTTCACGATCTTCTCTAGCCTGATCATGCTCAACACGTTGATCACACTCTACATGCTCTAAAGTTGAAACACGAAAGGTTACATTAATTAATACACCAATTGCAATTAAATATGTTTAAAAGAACTTTAGAGTGGTCCTCTTACCTGATGGAGCCACATCATGTTCCTAATCTTCTCTAGCCTGATCATGCTCAACATGTTGATCATGTTCTACATGCTCTAAAGTACCGGGATGCACACCATGACCTTCATCTGCAGGTTGTGCTCCACCCTCACCAGGTTGCATTCCAATGTTATGTGTAGTATTATCATTGCTTGAATGTTTAAAACAAATAGGCATGTAATTACTTTATGGTGGAAATTAATATTGAATAGATTGCACAAGTATTCAATTTTAAATAAACTTTATTGGGTTTATTTACCTGCGTGTCGGATGCAGTGGAAGATTGTGTTTGCCCAGTCAAGACTCTTAGGCGTTCAACCACAACTCCATAGCCTTGCTGGAAGGAAATCTTCAGGTCCTCTTCTGTGGGAACTCTGTTGAATTCAGAGCCCTACATTTTTGCATAAGATCATGAATTTTGCTTCTATGGTGTGATAAAACCATTTTTTTTTTCAATTTATGATTTGGATACAATATTTCATTTATTGACACTTACAATTCGTGCAGCTAATTTCATATAACCACCAGAGCCAAGTTTGTGCTGCCCGTGTTTTTCTAGTCTTGCCTTTGATGCCTTCGATGTGTCGGGCAGCCTATGACAAGTTTGAAATACGTTAGATTATGTAAAAAGAAAGAGTAATCAGTATATAATTACATTGTTGATAGTATCACATACCTTCCTTGGCCCGGTGGTGTCTTTCCTTTTTTTCTTTTCAGCCTTCTCCTTTCCATCCGACACCAGGTCCTTCCACTCCCTCTTTGAAATCATGGGGGGACGCTCATATTTTTTGTTCTTTTGTAAATGTGACCTATATTGGTCCCTCACATACTTTAGATAGGTACCAGCTTTCTTAAGGACCTTGGTTCGGTTGAATGTTTTATCACCGAACAACACAACTAAACGGTTAATGATCTCATCTTTTAAATCTTGATTTTGGGCATTCCACCATGTACGTATGGTGGGCCCGAAGAGCTCCAATGTAATATCACTTAGAGTTTATAAAAAACATCATTTCTTGCAAAATGATCATGGGATCAATAGTCTAAAAAGAGCGATCAATAAGTAAATTTCAATTGGATTATATATAATAATAATTAAAACATTTTAAAGTGCAGGACCTTCTCTATCTTTATGGAATGAAATCCTCGGTCACCACAAATGTGACTGCAGTATTCGATACTAGTAATCTGGGAAGATCACGGAAATCTTGCTAAAAATATCACCAGTACTAGTGGCCTCTGCATCCCTAGGTACATGTACTGACACATGTTCTGGCATGTGTTCATTGCTAGAGGGTGCACTAACGGGTGCCTGCATGGTATGTGTTGCCGACATTTCATACGACAATATAGGCACGAATGATGGGGGTCAGATGATGTGATGTATGCGCGGGAAGATCATGATGGACACTTGTACCAACCCCTACTCCTCAAGCAACACTTGTAGTACTCTGATCATGGCCAGGAGCATCATGAGGATGCAAAAAATCTTGTAAAAACAACACATATTTTAGTTCATGACATAAAAGAGTACAAAATATTAAACCATGAATGAACTTATGTTATAATTAAAGACCTCATGACAACTTACTTGCAAGTTTTGTGATCTCTCAGTCAATATTTTAACCCTCTCTCTTATCTCATCTATTTGAGGCACTATGAATAACAACTTAAGGATTTCTTCATTGCATTTTTTTTGGGCCTTCCATATCATATCGAGAGGCTTTGTTGAATAAACGATGTCATCATCACATAATATTGACTGTACCTCCATATGGATGCTCTCGTCTACTGCTGGTGCCTTTCCTTGATCAGTCGACTGCAACAAGAATATTAAAAAAATTATCGAAATTAACCCAATAAACTTATGAAAAAACATAATAATAATTTTTTTTGCTCATATCTAATTTGGACAATTACAATGAGGTAAACCTGTTGGGTAGAAGCACCTGAAGATACATCACGATCTGTGCTTTGGGCCGGAGCCTTCTCCGTATGATCAATGTCCTGCTGTGACAAAAATTAAATATAAAAAAACATTACCGAAATGAAACCAATAGACTTATGAAAAAACATAAGAATAAAATGGTATAATTGAGTCATTAATTGGAGGTTGGGTAAAATGGTACATAGTACGTACCACCCCCATAGTAACTATGTTTGTAACTAGGCGATTCAAATTGTAATAGATTAGCAACTTTTCCCCTACAGTTATTGATTTTGTCCTTTTATACAAATGCATGGTTTCCTCTCAGCGCCTCGAATGGAATTGGGTTGCTTATTTGTTGACTGGGTGCGTGTACTGTTATAAACCTTGCAATATTACGATGCTTTTGGCTTGAGTCGATAATACATAGCCCTCCTTTATTTTGAAGTCTTATCTTTTAGCTGTATATAATTTGCTGGCGGTGCGCCTATGCATGCCAGGTGTATATCGAGACGGTTGCATCAATCTTTGTAAGCTGTAACATGGTCTGACATACTCCATCAATTTAGTAACTTTTTGCCAACATACCTTTATTGCCATCCATGCAAAATAGGCCCAAACCATGTAATGACGATGGTGCTATGCAATATATCCTCTCGTTGACACAAAAATCAGTGTTTATTGGAGGAAGTTCCTTGGGTACCCATTGTTTTTGTAGATGTTTGTACCTCAAGGGAACCTTGACATCGCCTATGTTCTCATCATCATAAGAACATGACCCCCCTTCAGCAAGAAAAAATTCCATGCTTTTACATAATTTTCTTCTAATCTTTTGACCTCTAGTTGATCTCCCTCTTTTAGACATACTACATGTCTCGCTTTCCTCTTCTCTTCCTGAATTCCCTCGCTCGAGGAAGACAAATCTGACAAATACCTATTTGGTGGTACCTGCAATCATAAGGATGTTGGATGAAGTTCTTTCATAGTGATGTGATCCCAAGGTGACATTATGATTAATCTATCATTTCATCGCTAGAATTTCATAGGTTATAAGGTAATCAAGTCTTGATAGATTGCAAGTTATTGTTACTATTGTCCAAATGTGTCCATCACAAATCAAATCTACTTAACGTTTTAACTTCCAAAATTTGTAACAAGTGTTAAATGTGACTATGGTCCACCAGTTACACAACCAAGGCCTCAAATGTATTCTCTAATTGTAATCAAAAGACTTTTTCTCTTCATTCAAGTAAATAAACTTGAAGGGAAACACCACCAAGTGGTTTATTGGACACTGCATGACTAAAAATAGCGAAGATTTACATTTAATTTCCATATGTCACAAGTGGTTAGCGGGGAGGAGTGTGTACTAGGCTGGTTAAAGTCATCACTTAAGTTTATGCTTTGGCAATAATTTTTTTTTTAAGTCATGCCCAAATCTTCCTATGTCCAATTGCTAGGAGATTTTTGGTTTTTTTTAAGGTAGGATGATTGATGAAAGGGCCCAAAGACTAGCCTTTCTCCATGGTATCCAGGTACACATAGCAGTAGTCTTCTCTTGCTCTGGGTTGGACATGATTTAAGAACTTAGCTAGGAATTATTAATTTAACCTAAGGTTTTCTCATAATTCCATCATTGAAAGTATGATAAAATTCTTCTAATGAAGAGGTGGTCTATGTCACCTCTAATGTAATCACTATAAATGTTTATAAGGATAAAATGACTAAAAGCATCTGGTAGGAGAGAATCAACTTTGAGTTCTTCAAAGATTATATTTCTCTATTCATAATTTTTAAGGGTTGTGTGTGGAGGGGGTTATCACTACCAAGAAGGGAGGAGACCTTTCCTTGTGATGGAACTTCAAAATTTTGCTCTTTGTGTTCCATTTTTGTCTTGCCTTATGTCTCTAGTCATCTATGGTGTTTTGGAAAAGCCTAAGGTTGGGGTTTTACCTTTGTCTTCATGTAAAACCCTAGTGTTTATCTTACGCCTTGGGTGGGATCTTTTGGGCCGTTACTTTTTGGGGAGAGTTTTAAAACAACTTAAGCCCCATTGCTTCATCTAGGCTAGGCCCCTTTTGATTTATCATTTTATTTCCTTCGCCTGACTAAATATTATTTCCTAAGTCTTGGATGGTCTCGTGCTCCCTCGTTTAAAAAACAACTTATGTCATTGTTTATCATCGGCCTAGTGATGCCCCCTCGTTCTTTTAATAAATGTTTTATATTTTGCAGAGGGACAAGTTTGTGTGATCGTAGATCAATTATCATTTGATCTCAACCATTCCCCTCCATCCCGTGATGACCCCACCACACTGTTTTGGTTGATCATGATATCATGGGCGAGCGCCACGTGTCTCATTTAATGAAGCCAAAGAGATGATAGAAATACTTTGATACATTTATCTGGGTTTAATGCATTATGTAGCAGGTTACTAAAGCATTTATGAGATGTACGCGTTTCAAATCAACGAAGATGTTATAATATCGGTAGGAAAGGTGCTTGATGGTTAATGACAAAGCTGACGACTAAGTTGAATGAATAGGATTACCGATGGTTGAGATCCACGGTTTCCTACCATAGCGTGATTAGAAGTTGTGAGGTCTTTATTGATCGCGATATCACGGGCGAGCGCCATGTGGATTTCCTTGGAAACACATAGTATGGTGGGCCCTTATTGCCATGATGGAGATCGTGTCAGTTTGTTTTGAAGGCAACTATTCTATCATCTGACTAAAGTGAAGGATCGATGACTAGTAGTTGAATCTGCATCAAATGCGATTGGAGTCATTTGTGCAGCGCGCGAGTAAGCTTTAATTGCGGACAAGACATCTACTGGCATGATTTGATCAAAATAAAGTGACTATTCTCCTGCTTTTATTGTGTCACAAAGCATTCAAACGTCTTTGTGGAGCAGTCTCAAGGCCAAGGATGAAGTTACGAGTTGTTACAGTAAAGATTTGGGTTTCTCCAAACACAAAGCCATGAGTTAATTTCTATATCTCCTGGTTAATCTTAATTTGAATTTGGGGGAAATTTGTTGTGTGCTTGTCAGAGGGCTTGTTGATAATTGTTTTAGGGATATAGGTTAATTGAATTGTAGGAAATTGCAAGGTTCTATTCTGTAATTTCATATTTTTGTTTAGCCCTAGTTTGTTTGAAGTTTGAAATAGCAAGGAAGCCCTAGTTTACCCAAGATGGCACCATCAAAGCAACATTCTAGCCAGATTGATTATTTAAATAAAAACCTATATGATGATTTTCTAGATCAATTTCCCTTGTCAACGAATGATAGGAAGAAGGGGTTGGTCTTGATGTGAGGAAAAACCCTAGGGGAGGGATTGGTATATAAGTGTTCCAATATAGCCGATGCTAGGGTTCCTCTTATGGGTTTAGAGATGTTCAAATTGTGGTTTGGACAGAGGAATTTTCCCCACCCCTTTTCAAATGGTTGGATGTATGATATGGGGAAGCTGGTGGTACTGAATGTGTTCCCTGATATAGATTTGCTGAGGGTAGTGGCTTCACGATATGACCTTGTCACATGGGTGATTAGAGATAATGATGGAAGGGCTCTGTTAAGCATTAATAGAGAGGAATTCTAACATGTTTTTGATCTGAGTGAGCCTAGTATGTTCTTGGTTCCTATTGATCTTGGAGAGATGAAACGGGAATATGGGAAGTTGAAATCACTTTTCAGAGTTAATTTTCTCCCACCTCATTTGGCTAGGGCAAGAGGCTCAAGATTCCATATTATCCCTAATGACCAAGAACCTTTCAAACTGAACTGCTTTGCAAATCATTTCTTGGCCACCTTTTACTCATTGTGCTAGATTTTGGGTTTTAACCCCAACACAGTGATGCCTATTACTTACATGTTCATGAGGGTGCAAATACAACACCCTAATTTCTCAGTGATTTATGATTTCGCTTCCTTTTTGGCCGGAAAGATACATGAAGGATTGTTGAAGTTGCAACAAAATGATGTAGGAACTCCATTCTTCTGGTACTCCATGTTAATGTATATGTTCTTGTATAAGAATGCTGAATTCTTCTCTAAGAAGATGGAGTTAAGGCAGTTGGTTAATGGAGAAAGATTGCCAGTGCAGGTGTGGATTGCATATTTATCATGTAATAGGGAGAATTCCAGTTATGTGCACTTTGGAAATTATTTTGCTTCTAGATTGAGAGCCAAGCTGATGGTAAATGTACCCAGGATTCCTAAGAAGTTGCATGATTTCCTCAGACCGAAGGGGAGGAAGCCATAGTTGAAGGTTTGCCACAACTGGGGTGACATTATTTCATACCCAGTCAACATTGTCTTGAGGGTGTATGGTTTTCAAGCAACCCCTCATATATTGCCATATAATGTGCCATTAAGAGTGGGATTTGCAAAGGTTATGTGGCAGATTGGTTGTATCCATGAAGACAACCTTACTGGGAAAGGTAAAGGAACTTTTTTCCTAGACTACACTGTGGTGTCAGATTTTGTTTTTTCAAAAGGAGGTTGGGTACACTTTGGGAATTTTTTTGAAGAATACCATTTGAGGTGTGGTCCCAAGCGGCAACATGATCCTGAGGGCTTCTTTGCTCTTTTTAGACAAAGGATAAAAGGTGGTAAGTTTTTGCATGAGTTCAACTTCCCTGAGGACTTGATTAGAAATGAGTTTGACCTAAGTAGGCAGGAGTTGAATAAGGAGAAATGGATAGATTATGACAAGCTATTAGCAATTGTGCACAAAATGGATCCAAAGTATGATCTATTGATGGAGTTCAGTCCACATCATAAGAAAATTGACTTTTGGATGGACAAATTCAAAGAAATCATGGGTACCTTGATGACCAAGAAGGTAAACTTGGAGTTGGATCTGGGCATACAGAAGCAAGATACCAGACCAATTGAAATGAGGCCAACCTACCAACCTACAGGGAAAAGGCCTATTTACAGGAGGAAAAGAAATGATAGCAGTGTTGAGGAAGAAGAGGATAGAAAAGGAAAATAGATAATGGAATTTCCTGCACAACCAGGTCTAAAGCTCAAAACGCCTGGGGCAATTAAGATTATTTATTTGGAATCATCACCTAAGAGTAATCCCTCACCACCACCATCAAAGCCAAGCCCTAAGAGGCAAAACATTGAACAATCACAAGAAGATTTGGTGAGTGAAATTGTTGTCACTTACCAGGACATGCAGATGGGTATGCCTTCCTCTCCCAGGATGGATGAATTGACTCTCTCTGATCTAGATATGAAAGGAAAATTTGTGCAAGATGCAAGAATGGAAGCATGTAAGGAATTTCTTGATGATAATGCATTTGTAAAAACTCTGGTCTTCTTGCAACTAGTATGGAGAATGAAATTGGAAGAATATCAGGATAAATGCAAGAGGAGAAGAGAATTGAGACCTGATAGGTCAGACCAGGAGAATGATGATGAAGTGAGAGCTAAATTAATGGAAGAATTCAAGAGCATCAATCCAAAGGAGGGGAGAAAATTGGTAAATCAAGCTGGTGTTTTTATTTTTCCTGAGTGAGACATTGTAGATGTTGTAGCTTTTAACGCTATTTTGAAGTCCAAATATCCCTTGCAAGATTCTGAAGAAGAGGTCAAGGTAGCATTGCAAGATTTTGCCTTTAGTGAAGAATATGAGACCTTGAAAATTTGGGATTTGGCCCCTCAAGGGAGAAAGCCAAATGTTATTGATATTAACCCAAATTTAAGAGGAGGGTTGATAATAAAGAGTGCTTCAGAGACCTCAACCACAAAGGCCACTAATTTGACTGTAAATGTGGCCAAATTGGCCCAAAAGACTACTGAAAGAGAGGAGGATGAAAAGAAAATCCTAATGGAGAAGTACAATTTCATGATTGGGGAATATAGCAAGATGCAACAAAGGAATGTTGAGTTGCAGACTGAGGTGGAAATATTAAAGTACAAGAAGATTGGGACAAGTGCTCCAGGGATCAGAACATCTCCTTCCACATCAGGGTTAGTACCTCCTACATCTCCCATTGTTTCTACATCAGGGTCCCCCAGCCAAAATCCTTCCCTCATCCCTACTTTGGAGCTAATTGATGAAGAAATAGAATGCTCTGTTGATCCTACAAAGAAGTAGCTTATGCACAAAATTACAGAGTTACAGGAATCCTTGAAGGTAAGTGAGGAGGGAGTACTTTTAAAGCAAAGGGAGGTTGTTAATACTGTATTGAGGCATTTGAATGAGAAAGTTGATGACAGATTGTCATCTGTGTATTCTTTATTATTATATGCTATAAAGAATATTGATAGGGATCAGGAGGTAGTAGTACCATTAATTGAAAATTATATCCCTTGGGCCAATGATTTAGACATAATGTATAAAGCCTCAAGGTTTGATATAAATAATAGGCCCAAGTCATTAAAGCCTACTCAGGTGTTAGTTAAGTCATTGCAAGGTTTTTAGACCTTACTAGATGACTTGAGTAGGAAGATCAGAGAGTTGGTGAAGAACTTTGATGATTGGAGCAACACATTGTTACTTGACATAATTGATGAGCAGGGAAATATCAGGTCACTCCAATAGTGGCAAGATCGGGAAAATGAGGTCATCAATGATCAAATTAGATTAATTTATGATGACTTAGATTATGATTTGTTGGTGAGCTGTATGGAAAAAATCATTAGCACCAGCTCATTCTTGGAGTCTTTTGAAAGAGAAGTGAATTAGGTGGCAGTTAAGTACAAACCTTATAGTGTCAAGGTGAATGAGGTGATCAATTTTGATTGGCCAACTGATGAAGAGTACTAGAAATGGGTAAATGTATATTTAACTAAGGAAGAGTGAAAAGGAGTAGGATGCTAACGGGTGAAAAATCAACTGTTGCAGTTACAACAGTTTCTAATTTTTTTTTTTGGTGACAGTCTAGGCACAAAATTCTTGAAGTTTTTTGTTGTTGCATCAACCATTCTCGGCGGGCATGATGAACAAGAAGATTCTCCGGGGAGATTGCTGTTGTAACAAATTTTTGGAATATCACAAGGCGGTCCAATTGGATGGTGACACGTGTGCTTTCTGGCCTGATGCTTGTTTGCTCCTTATTTTTCTATAAGAAGGATTTCAAGGCTAGAAGTACAAGCTAGCAAGTTAGATATTTGTGGTCGAGTCTAGATGAAGGTGCAGAGCAAATTGTAAAGTTTGATGGTTTTAGGGAAAATGCAATTTAGGTTTTGAGTAATTTTGTAGTAGGTTTTGAATTCATGGGGATTTGATGTTTTATGACATTACTGGCATTTGAATTGATATGATTAATTCAAACTCATGTCTCTCCATTGTACAAGCATATCTGAATTTTGAATAAAATGATCAAGGGTTGTTTCGTTCATCTCCTTTGTTGTGGTGTGTATGATTCTTGTTTTAGCTTTAATTCAAGGAATTAATTAAAATGCTTGAATGGGATTGTAGGTGGATATGTTCTGTATAAGGATTTGATAAGTAGTATTGGGTTAGAATACATATTGATGAGATTGTAAAGCATTGTTATCAAGGATCTTATATGTTATGTGTTAAATCTATCATAAACCCTTAGATGCTTATAAATTTGACTCCTCCAATGGATATATGGCACTGATCTAAGTTGTACTTATTCGTATGGTTCAATTTTTTTTGCCTTTACCTAGAGCTTGCTGTAAATTGCAAGTCAATGACTATCTTATACTATGAAATGTTGTTGTAGTTATCTCATGCTCCAAATAGTTGATATTATTGATAAACAACCAATTCTATTCGGTATTATCCTATTATGTTGAGAGCTATTAAATGAGATTATCTGTTGTTGTTAATGTTTTTTATGATGATGGTGTAGAGGTTGTAAACGTATTAAGGGATCACCCTCCCGGGTCTTGCAGAGCCCAAAGTATAGGAGGTCTTTAAAATCCTTGTCAGTTGGCCAGGTCCTTCGAGCTTCCCTTTATTGGAATTGACAATTCTATAGGTAGATTAGAAGATCAACCTGCTTACCGTAAAAACAACCAACACCTTGCATATGTTTGTGGTGGAGGTATTAAAGAAGAATTGTATGCCTCTATTTCCATTCATTAGATCTACCTTAGCCTAGCATATACTTGGGCTAAGTCTACAATTGCTTCAGACTCATGCGATGAAGGCTATGTGCGATGAAATCCTAGACCTCAACCAAGATGTGGGTAGATTATGGGAGTTTTTCCAAGACCTAAGGTTGGTCGATAAAAATGTGAAAGACTAAGCTATTTTATTTTTTATGTCTTATCTTATACCATTTTACGAGAATGGGGGTACCAATGTACGAGAAGATCTTTGGAAACTAGGCATGAAAATTGCAGGTTAAAGAGAATGGGGGTGCCAAACTTACAATACTCATTACCCCTTGGTCATTGATTTTCCCTGAGTGCCCTCAACCTCGTCCTCGGTGCTGGTATTGACCTTGTTTTCACTCCTCCAAACTCTTCCTCGGCGCTGATATTGATCTTGTTTTCACTCCTCCAAACTCTTCGTCAGCGCTGGTATTGACCTTGTTTTAACTCCAAACTCTTCCTAGGTGCTGGCATTGACCTCTCACTTGTCCAATTTGATGAGCTACAACTTGGTTTCATTAGGTTTTATAGTATGTTAATTA
>VDFB02240969.1:0-10104 GCA_007258455.2 Sequoia sempervirens
GAATATCCTAAGGTGCCTTCAATATCCCATCACTGATGGGATGACATCCAATAAATTCATGGAGCGTAGCCATGGATAACCAAGCTTCACATAGTATTGGTCCAACGATGGGATGATGGAGAATGAGACATTCAATTGTTTCAGTCCAAATTTTAATGGAAGAGTGATCAAACCTATCGTAGGGAAAGCAAAACCGTTTTTTTTTTTTATCCATGCTTTCGATTGTTCATAAGAGTCTTGGTAAAGTTCATGCAAAAACAAGAATTCCTCAGTAATCACATTCTCTACACACACGAGATCAATTAATATCTCATTAGTAGGCCTCTCATTGATTCTTCCAGCAATGTAAAGAGAACCATCAGGTGCATGTTTAATTATGTCATTATGTTAGAAAGCAATGTTCATAGACAAGTTGGTTTGGCCCTTACAAGGTTGAACATCAATTAATACAATTATGCTTGTGATGGAGTACAAACCCCAAAGAACACACACACATAGCAAATAATTTTTTTTTTTTAAAACAATTTAATTAAACATGCAAATATCATTAAACCGTAATCACATAACACATTACATAACATTAACACACTTAGTTCTCTGGGGCACGCGAGGTTACATCGCAACAACAAACATAAATAAAGATAAAGATTACAACATAACCATTTACTTTATAATAACCATAAGCAATGATACATCCAATAACCATGATGCGAGTATAATAAACATCACATAATACATCCATAATAAATCTCTTAATAAAGATACAAATAATCCTAACTATTACATCATTGTTTTAAAGTTACATTACAATCTCTGGATAAATGAATTACATTGAATTTCCTGACATGGGGATAGATACAAGAATAATGAAATCTAAAAAATGAGTGTATACTGGTACAACTCCACTGCGAAAATGCTGAGAAGACAGGATGTTGATGGGGAACCCAGATTAGCGAGCCACGTTCCACTAACCATATGTGAATTACAGTAACTCACCCGTGCCAGTGGCGAGGGAAGTAGACATGACCATGAATGTCAAACCGACTCAACAACAACATAGAACAAACAAGTACCACACAAGGCATACAATGAACAACCATCAACGTTCGCAAATCACATGATAAGTTAAAACTATGAAGCTCATCACAATTAAACAAGGTATCACAATTTATACAAGTAACCAAATAGCAATCATAAACTAAAACCACTAGAATTAGAAACAATCATAAAGATTACAAAATCCAGAGGCAACAACAAACAAAGCACAAGGGTGTCAAGTGGAGAGTGTCATCGCATAGCTCTCATGGGATTCTCCTGGCCCTTCCTCCAACTGAGGCGCCGACACCCATCTATGGATCTCCTGGCCCTTCCTCCTAACTGAGGCGCCGACACCATAGGGTAGCTAATGCGGAGCCAATAATCTCTCATGAAGATGAGACTATGACTTTTCCGTCCACGGCCTTCTCAGTCTATCACTAGTCTATGGTAGCCCTAATGCATAGCCGAGGAATCCAATGTTTTATTATCTTGTGTTTTTTAACTACCCAACCCCCTAAATTCTATTGTTTAGGTTATCACTTGTTTAACTACTCTTTCATGGGTTATCCTAAGCCCTTCCTCATCCTGAGGCACTGGCGCCCACGAAGAGCCACTCTCCCTATGACCCCTAACATATCTCAATCGGCAAGGGTTGAACTAAATCATATAAAACATAATACTCGAATCCACACGTGCGAGGTATTATTCCTCTCGCAACAACACATAACAAACTATCATAAGAAAACGTTCAACCCTTCCAAGCATAAACCATTAAGCTTCAAAACCAAAGGTATAACTAAGATTAAGACAACTTCAACATATAAACATGCCTCTGGACTAGGGTTACAATACAATAGGGTTCCCACATAGACAACGCAAAGCGATAAAGAAAAAAAAATATAACATAACAGGAAAACTCACATCACATTTTGCAAGGTTGCACCAGTAAGGTTGATTCCATTCCCAAATAAATAACTCAATACGATTGTCTCAATCAGGCCCACAATCACAACTAAAGGCTAAATCTTGTCCTAAAATATTTGTTTAATAAAATTAATAATAAAGCGATTACCATTTTAAAAAATATATCAAAATTTCTGAATAAAAACAACATTGGGTATTTAACTCAATGCAAAATTATATTCTTAAAATATTATAAATTAACATTAAAATTAAATACATCCATATTTCCCGCTTTAAAATAATAATATTAAATAAAATGATTATAATTTCACATTTTTAAAATAAAATACGACAAACACATAACACAAAACACAAATGACGACAATTACACAAAATGAACAATACCAAACAAACGAGACGATCTGACATCATGGGACGGGATGACTTCATCGTCACCTTTGTTGCAACATTTAACCGTTGGGCTATTGGTGCTCGCCCTGTCCTGCCTAAGCAGGTGGAATCGAGACTTGTACCTGCAATACCTGCATACAAGTGAAGTCGTGTACATGTGCATACATATATATAAAAATCAAACATTAAATTAAAAACGCATTGTGAGAAGGAATTGCAACATAGCGGGGCACTTCATTGAACGAGTGATGCCATATTGTCCATCATCACACCTATTCTAACAATTATAATATAACCAATCAATTAATATTTCTAACTAACAATCATCTCATAACATATCTAATTAAATCACTGCATCATATCATAATTCTGAAAATCAACTAATATAACCAACCATAATGTCTTATGAAATAATCATGTCCATAATGAAATAACATCATCATCTAATGTCTAGCAAGCCAAATCAAACAATAACAATATCCTCACAATATCCAACCAAAGCACAGAAAATAATAAGTCTAAATAGTATGAGGGGTATTACAACAATCATAGCATCTATATTGTATTCATTATTACTCTTATTATCATCAGTTGTGTTTTGTATGTTGTCAACATTCATCACCTCATTCTTGGTATCACTAGCTTTAACAAATGAGATGTTATGATTTGGAAATCAATTAGTATATTTGCAAATTTTGGTTGGGTGGGGCAATGTACTTATTTCCTTAATCATTAATACTGCCAATCTGGATGTGATTAGAATTAATGAGGTATTGCATGATATGTTTAAGATGCTTATAATGTTTTGTATCATGTCTATTTTGTCGGTGATATTAGCAAAAGACATTAGCACTATGGTTCAGAGGTAAAGGCTTAATAGGATTGAGGGCTCTAATAGGAGGTAAGGTAATTAAGTTCTTACCCAAGAGTTACAACATGATGGAATGGAGGGTATCAGGTAACGGGGTAAATTATCTATTGTGTTCTCTGAATTGATATGGAGTTGTTTTTTATAGTAGCCACTTGAGACTCAACATGTTGACTTGTTTGAGGTGGGTTGATTTGTTTAAAGCTCTTCTTTTTTTTCTTGAATGGTCAGAAATGGGGCACATACTTGGATTTCTTAGGGTGGTTAGATGGATTCTTCACTTCATGATGGCTAACTGAATTCTTATAGTCACAAAGAGTCATGCACAAATGTGTGAAGAAGGGAAATTTCATTATCCTGAGCTTGTCTTGTATTTTGTTTTGTAAATTTTCAATGAACATTCTTTGAAGATAAATATCATGAATCTTAATATTCATTTGTGACTAAAGCAATTGGTATTGTGTTATAAAACCAGTGATCTTTTCATCATCCTTTTGTTGACACTTCATTAAATTCAATAAAGGTCATCTTGGGACCAATGTGCACATGGAAATGGTTGAGAAAGGAAATAACAAGCTCATTGAATGAGCAGATTCAATTATTTGGTAAAGAGAAAAGCCACTCCAAGGCTGTATCTTTCAAAGATCTAGGAAAAAGTTTAGCCAAGAGCTTATCTTCAAAAATTAAGTCACTACATAAGGCTATATATATCGAGACATGGTTGCTAGGATCTCCTTTACCACCATATTTCTCAAATCTAGGAATCTTTATGCCTTGTGGCATTTATGCTCTCAATATCTCCAAGGATAATGGGTTTCTTTGATGTATTGTGAAGGTTGGCCATTTTTATTTTGGTTTAATGTCGAAATTTTTTGTTGAAGGGATGAAACATTTTGCAAGAGTTGGTTAAGGATAAAATCATTGGTTGTGTTTTGAGATGGAGGTGAATTTAAGGTGGACGTGTATATGTATTTGGAGGACAAGTGAATTGCAAGTTTGTGAGAGGTAATGAGTAAGGAGATATGAGGTTTGAAATCACAAGGCTAAAAGGATTCCTAGTGAAAATACCTAAAGTTGGATTGGCATTGCTAGTTGGTTTCCTTATTGTAGTAAAAGTTGGATAGGTGTATGTAGGAATAGAGGCCACATTTGTAGGAGGAATTTGATTTCCACCTTGACTTTGAGTGTACCCTGAAGTTTGAGCACAACTATCCATTGTAGGAACACAATTGTCAATGATATGGGATTGGATACACGTAATTTCTATCCCTTGTTCATTATCAATTATTCTCCTCATGTTAGCTATGATAGGTACCACAGTACTAGCAATGTATTCATCACTCATAAAATTTTAAATTTTTTATAAGGCTTCATCCATTTCTTTTAGCTTCTCTTCAAGTTCATTAGCAACCATTGTTTCAACATCAGTTACATTGGTTGTTGGTAAAGTAGTCATGGGAAATGCGGTATCAAAGTTATGGTCCATAATGGGTTGACTAGTGTCAAGACTATGAGTGAAAGAGTTAGAAAACTCAAGATCCATGATGGATGTACTAGCATGAGATGGTGTGAGTCTCAAACTACATCTCACTAAAGTGTTGGCAATAGGAAACCAGGTTGTGAAGCTCATACAAGTTTCACCAAACCAAAAGTACACCCAAGATGGAGAAAAGGAACTAATTATATGTAATGAACGCCCAAAATTAGGAATTGCAATGCAAGTGTGTAAAAATATTTTGCAATTTTTAGATTTAAAAAAAGATAATTTACTAATTATGTTATGCAAAACCCTAAAAATGATATCTTTTTAATGCCAATTTTGATTTCAAACAATGCATAGTTTAATTTGACTGATTGAACGTAATGCAAGAAAGTACAATTTTTTTTGTTTTTTGAAACTGAAATATAGATCTACCAACAAAATGAAATGAAGCAATAGAGACAAAATGATGCCCAAAAATGTGAAGAGGAAACTATACAAGGATAGGTTCTCCCAAGGGCAAATGATTCTTTATACAAGGGTTGGAAAAAATAAAGTTTACGTTTCTGGTTTGATGTTTGAGTTCTCTGTTTTAGGTTGCAGACTGTGATTTCTATGACAAAATTTTCCAATTTTATGTGTCTTAATGCAAGTGCAACTAGTGAAAATAAGTGAAAAAAAGTGGCAACTTTTGAAATGAAATTTGAATCTAAATGACTGAAAGACACTCTTGATGTAACTACAATGCAAGATATATGCAAGATCAATGCAAAATTACTAATTTTTTATAAATTTAAATGAGGCAAACATGCAAAAGTAAACCATAAATGAAAATGCAAAGCACACTAATGCAAATCTAGATCTAGGGTTTCGAAGGTCTCCAAATAAAAAATTAGGATGTACAATGTCAAGTTCACCAAAATGAAAAAAAGGAAAAAGGGGAGAGGATCCCTAAAATAGGATATGTGATAAGGGGAGTCTGTCAAAATAAAATGGGGTGTCCACCTAATCACAAATCAACCTTTCCAATATTCATTAGGAAGATGGATAGTGCCACAAATTCTTATAATTGACTTACAACCCTTAAGGTGAGTCAACCCTTGGTTTTTGACATTATGGGACCTCAACATCCTTATGAAAAAATGACTGAAAAGCAGTTTTGGGAGAAAAATAAAAGTGTTTTAACAATCAAATCTATGAGATCTAACACTTGGAATATGAAGTATCATGATAACACTATCAGAAACATCAATAAACCAATAGACCTGAGAAGGTTAGGATGGTGTTTACCTAGCTCCAAAAGTGATTTTTAGGCTTTGCTAAAGAACATATTTGCCCAAGGGTGAATGGGTCTTTGTACAAGGGTCAAAAAAGTATTTTTGTAGTCCTTTGATCCTAGATTTGCACTCTTGATTCCTGCAGATTCCACTGTCACAAAGTCGAAAATAAATTTTGTAGGTGAGTTTCCATGTCTTGACAACTTTGATGACAACTTTGACAACTTTGCAAAATTGCACTTTTGAACCAATCTTCAATCCTTCTTCACCTAAAAATCTGCACACACAAAGAGGGGGAAATGTTTGTTTTTGGGTGAATAAGGGTTTTCCTTGGTCAAACCTTATTTTGGTAATTAAACCTTGGTAATAAAATAATGATAAAATGTAAGGAATGATGAATGAACAAGACTTGCTACAACTCACCAAACCCTTTAATGGCTTCCCTTAGAGGACTGAAGTCTAACAAATCTCTGTAAGGATTGGATCTTAAATGAAATGGCTTGATTGCTTGGTAGATCTTGATGTTGGAATGCTTGCTTGAAACTTGAAACCTACATCACAATGTTAGCTCCAAAACATGCATGAACACACATAAATCTTGACATCATGATAGGATCATGAATACTGCTATAGATGACTAATAAATTTACTCCTCAATGTTCTTGACAATAATATTTACTCATATAAAATTTGAATTTTGCAACTGAGATTTGAATTGATAAAAATACCTTGTATTTATAGGTGTTTCCTTAAGTACCTGACAATTAAACATCACAAGCCAACCTTTCCAATTTGAATTTAGATCATTAAAATGCTAACAAAAACATATTAAAAATTGGGTCCCCAAACTTTAGGACCTAAACCTAGGACACTCAATTTCCAAGATGTTAAGTTCAATGGAGGCATTAATTAAATGTGAGTTCCCTTTTGGAAAATAAAATTAATTAGGCTTATGAATGCATAATTGGGCCAATTAAAGGCTTAATTAAGTCCAATTAATAAAGAGGATGCAAACATAGTGTGAAAATGTAAAGGTGTACAATTTTCTATACTATAGCATAAAAAATACCTTTGGTTCAAGCAATTAAGGAAGTTCCAATTTACATGAAGACTACATGAGAGATTTGTGCCTTAAAAAGAAAAGGTAAAAAATTGAAGGACCCCTATATTGTTCATGTCTTAGGACAACTTGCATACATTATGTTAGGAAATATATTTGTTCCTAAATATGCAGATCCTAGGAACCCTATAGTGGATGTCCAAATTAATGGAAATCTCATTAAAAATGCCTTAATTGACCTATGAGTTTCCATCAATGTTATGAAAAAAGAAACTATTAAATAAATTCAACTAATGGAAATCTAGCCTACACCTACTATTTTACAACTATTAGATAGGTTATCAGTTCAACCAGAGGGTATTATAGAATACTTGGTCATCACATTAGACACATGGAAATACCCTACATATTTTATGGTCTTACAACCTAAAGAAAACCTTGCAGGATACCCTTTAATCTTAGGGAGGCCTTGGTTGGATATTGTACATATACTCATCGGTTGTAGATCTGGTAATATGATCATTTAAAATAGAAACATGAAAAAAAAATATTCCTTTATCCACCTGCACAACCACATACAAATTTGGATCAAACTGTATGGCCTAGACCCTTGATGAGAATGGTCAATATTCATTACAAACAATAATGACCACTGAATGCAACCCAATATTGGAAACCTAGGATAAAGATGAATTCCTTGCAAACATTATGCATAACTCTTATGGTAGGGACCCACAACAATACAATTGTCTAGCATGCTTACATGGACCTTTGCATAACATAATATTACAAATACATATGAGTCTACTTCTTAGATTTTTATACCTTACTACGGGCCATAATTGCAATCCCAATTTAGTAGGCCTTGATATTGCCTCTATTAAGACATCAACCTCAACCATAGAAATTACACAGAGTAGAACACTAAATGTCAAGAACCAATTGAAAACTACACAACAATCTTCACTATTAACCATGCTGCAAGCAAACACAGCTGCATTTGCATGGGACTATCATGAAATGAAAGGAATAGATCCTCACTCATGCATGCACATAATTTACATTAATGAAGGCTACAAACTAGTGCAATAGCCACAGAGAAGAATGAACCTAGTTGTACATAACATAGTCAAAGAAGAATTACAAAAGTTAATAGATGCAGGGTTTATTTATCCAATATCTGACAACCAATGGGTATCTCCATCAAGGTGATTGTGCCATGTAATGCCCCTGCCACGCAACCCTAGGGGAAGTTGCATACTACAACCAATTTCACTAATTTTTTTTTTTTGATAACAATTACAAGTATGATAACAACACAACGCCAACAATCCCCTAAGGTTGCGAGACACGATATAATAAATCAAAGTTTAAAACAACATACATGAAATGAATTATAACAATATTCACTTAATCTAATGTAAGCACATACATTCCATACATGAGATTTCCATTTAGACCATGAGATCCTTCTCAGTTCCAAGACAAAAGTGATATAATTACATTTACATCTCTCATTCCCAGAATGAGGCAAATCAATGACATAATTGTTTATTACAATTCCCTCGATAAAATGAGGGTAAATAAAATGCAAAGCATTAACATAAATGAGACCAAGGTAGCAACTGGAATCTCATGAGCTCTCCAACATGAAAGCCTCGCCCACAAAAGATAATGCCAACACAACGGAGTATGGTGCACATTTCACCCAACCATGTGATACCCGAAGGCTCACCCGCCATGCTAGGAGATAGTAACAAGGGTTTCAGATTAAGAACAACAACCTATACTCATGGGCAACATGACTCAACTAGAAAATGATAGGAACATGACAGCACATGACATAACGGTATCAATACTTCCATATTCTAAATACATGAACACACCACGATTACAACATAATGCTGACTTAGGAGAAGTGTCATCACAATGTCACATGGGATATCCTGGCAAGTCTTCCTAGGTTCCGGCCCCCATCTCGGGATATCCTGGTAACCTCTAATGACTCCCGGCCCCACATGCAAATCAATGTGGAATCAGTTATCTTTTGAAGGGACAAGATAACGATCTTGCCATTCCAGGCCTTCTCGTCTCATACCAAGCCTATGCTAGCACTTGCGTCCATGAGCGAGGAAAACTTAATCTTTTTAAATGTTGGTACCTCCTATGCTAATTAATTGGTTTAAATTATCACTGAATTAACCAACTTACATTGAGATCTCCTGGCACCACTTTGTGTGTCGGCCCCCAATGCAAGCCACTTCTCTAAGACAACACGTGGAACTATGCCACCACAAAAAGGTACTCAAGTGCAACCTAGGGATAATGAATCCCTAAACACGACTTAAAGTCAACCTATCCCGCCCAAGGTAATCAGATAACATGCAGGACTCAAGTACCCACTACCCATGGCAAACGAGGTTGATTGACATACAACTGACCTCAAGACACATAAAGGACGATACAAGCTAGAAGACTTACGAGATTTGACTCAAATTCCAACTAGAATACACACCCCACGATGAAGGAAGTATGCAAACAATATCAGGTAACCTACCTTCGGATTTCGTAAATCCAATCATTCATCACATCAGTGCATTTAAATAATTTAAAACAACTATGTTCTTGCATATTACGTAAGGGTTTGAAAATTTGTTTGATTCTGGAGGACACAATACATATGGCAAATTAAAATCAATCCTTCTTTGTTAAGCTGCAATTTCCTATATCTAGTTTTCGTCTAATCCTTTTTACCATCATCTCATATCTAAGTTAATTACTTCTCCATTTTAAGAAAATAAATCACCTTTTAAAATAAAATACACACTTATCAATTATATATTTATCCTTTAAAATATGCATATAATTAATGTTTAATTTCAACTAAAAGAAAATACTTCTCCCTTTAATATAATAGGACAAACCATACCCATATGAATATAAATAAACTATATTTAAAACCATAAAAGAAAAACAAAACATTTAAACAAAACAATTAAATATATATATTACTATAATATCTACATGTAAAATAAAAATATATTATAAAATATATAAATTATAATAT
>VDFB02240971.1:0-18016 GCA_007258455.2 Sequoia sempervirens
ATATGTTTTCATATATGAATGCATTATGAATATGTTTTCATATATAAATGTTGTATGCAATATGAATATGTATACCATCATTGCTTTACTTTGACAATGATATTTTCTTGACAACTCCTTTGGACTATTTACTGCTTTTATATATGCTCTTTATCATTGTCATTGTTCTAGCATCCTTTATAAAAGCCATCATTGAAGCATTGCTAAACATTGTTTCTATGTTTTCTTTTACAATTTTTTACTAAAATAGCATTGTCTTCCCTACATATGGCATTATCTTTAGCCCTATTTTGTAATATTAGTGTATACCATTGCCTTGTGAATTTCTTTGGCATTGACTGCTCACTTCCATGAAAGTATTTCTCATTGTTGTCTTCATTTCTTGGATCTTTCACCCACTGTGGCACTCGTTTCCTCATTGATATGGTCTTTTTTTCTCTATTCCTTCACTGTTTATAGCAGCAGTATACAATCCTTGATGATTGATCACTATTTTTGTCAATGCTCAAAGCATCAATACAGTGATTCCCCATTGCAATAGAAGCATTTCCTCATTATATCCTTACTATTTTGGCATTACATGCTGGTCACATCCTTTGTTGTCTTCACATTCTTTTTAACAGTGATATCACTGTTATCAACATTTGTGCTTCTGACTTTATGCACTAGAAATCATTGTCTCATATGTATCTTTATATACTGTAAGGTCATTGCTTTTTTTTACTTTGATCAAATGTTCTTCACTATTTTGCATATATCTTGAAGTTCACTGCTGTTTGACTACTTAGTCCTCAAATCATGGCATTCCTTGCTTGTAACTCATTGTCCACTCCAACATATTTTTTCTTTTTCATGAAATCTACCCCTTCATTGAATGTATTTGGATGTTATGAACAAATTATTACATAATCGAACAACAAAATTAAGAATCACCAAATACCATAGACATTTCTTAGTGATGGTGCTATCACCTAAGCAAAGCATTGGTTTAGTTGTACAAAATGGTTTCCATGCTACAAGTTCATGTCCAGTTAAAATTTGGTAATACAATTTTTTTTATTGAACCATGAATGAAAACATTATTGCTAAATATTTGATGGATTGATTCAGATACATTGCTAAGTTTTTTATGCAATTGGCATTTCTGCAGGGCACCATTATTTAATATCCATTGACTGAAATACCCACAACATCTAATGACTATTTGTGTTTGCAGTGCTTTAGACTTCGTACGTGTTTTAATGACTATTCATTAAAATTGAGACCTCATAAACTTGTATTTATGCAATTTTTGTTACGGTTAATTATCTCTGTATCAAGTTGCTAATTTAAACATTATTGTTTTTGTGGACATCAGGAAATGAAGAAAAATAATTTAAGGTGCAAATTAGATGATAGTGATCACAGTGTTGAAATTCTAGTGACAAATTATGAGCGCTTTCGTGAAGAATGTGTGGCCAAGAATAAAGAATATTTATCATGTCTTGGTTTGACGTCAAACAGGCAAGTTGTAAATCCACTAAGTAGTAAATTATTTGTTTAATACTGTTTAATGAAATTTTATATGCAAGAGCTTTATGTATATAACACATGATATGTTTTTTTTTTGTTTGGTTTATAGGCAAGAAAGAGAGAGCAAAGAAAATGCAGAGAAAAAACAAAAAGAAAGTAAAGATACAATGCTTCCAGCTTGTAGAAGCCAACACTTTTGTGATTCAACAAATGAAATTGGTGAAAAAAATAGTTGTGATGAAGTGAAATATGTAGAGACCACTATTGATCTACCTACTCATGCCACACGTGATGTGGCCAAGGAGCATGAAGTTTTGGTTAATCAAAGTCATGAAGAGAGTCCGTTTGCATCTGATGTGCCTGAGAGTGCACTTGTCACATCTACAAATTTTGAAAGAATTAGTGGATCAACCAAAAATATTTGTAGTGGTGAAACATAAGATGTGCTTGCTTATGTTAAAAGACAAAGATTGAGTCAAGATTTATACAGATCTACAAAGAGGAACGCAAAAGAAAGAATATTATAAGGGAAGAAGCCATTCTTGGTTGAGGTATCAAGAGATGGTGAACCCATTGGGAAAAATGCTGCAAGGTGGGCCTCTGAGTTGGGCGTAAGATGTAGGGCCCATTTGGATATCTAAAAATCAAATTTTGCAGAGCAAGATCCACGAAATGTGGAATATGTTATACAAAAAATGGAAAATTCCTTTGACACTGTTGGTGGAGAAATCTCTAGAAAATATTACAATTACAAGATGAGACTTCTGATGAATAGTTTTAGATACAATTGCAGAAAAACAATCATAAAGGGAAAAGAGATGTTAGACTCCACTCTATCTCCCAAATAGTGGGAGGTAGTGAAAGAAAGCATGTGTCCCAAAGAATATTTGACAAAGAGTAACAGAGGCAAGAGAGCAAGAGATAATATGAGGACTGAATATACATTTGGCTGAGGTGGGTTGCAGGTCAAAATGGACAAATGTGGAGTAAGTGTATGGATTTTTGGTTCAATTTACATTGTGTTATTTATTTCATTTTTTTATTGAACTGACTATATGTTGAAATTGACATTGTATTTTAGGTGGAAAACAATAATAGAGAAGCAAGTGTAGAAGATGTTGTCAATTATATGGCAGCACTAGATCATACTAAATCTAATACTAGTATCAAGAGGAAATCTAGTTCGTCAACAGAGATTTCGCAGCCATTTGTTGAATGCCCAGTAAGAGCCTCTCCAAATCATGTCAACTCAAATGAAGACTACCAACATATAAGGAATTGCTTAAACTGTCTCACTGAGAAAGTTTCGTAGTTGGTTTCCTCTGTTAAGCCTATAGTTTCTACATGGAATGACCATAATTCCATGGGTTCAGATCAGGTAAGAGGCTATACCTTAATATTTTGATTCTCAACTATATCATCTTTATATTGTATTCTAAAGATGTCTGCAAATTTCATAAATGTTTTCGACAACATGCCTTTATAAAATTACTCTCGTGATATCTAGGTAAAGTATTACAATCATATATAGAGCAGTGAATCTATGAAATTTTTCCTTTTGTTTCATTGAAATCCATTGTGACTGTCCTAAATGTTGTCACTGTGAGTTTTATGACAAAATAACTATGAGATCAATGAATGATCTATTAGGTCTCAAAAGTGCAAGTTTTTAAACCATAAGAGGGTGCCAATCCATTAATACACCTTTGTCCCATGAACAAGGTAAACAAGACTGATTCCCCCGATATATATTAATTCCTGATAATCCATGGTTATATTGGGCCATCAAGGGAATGCAAACATTTGTTCCATCAATTTTCATGTGTTACAACGATGTGCTTGCTTTTTTTTGACTCTATCGGTCTATCAGGGAGGACGCATTCGGAGTCATCCTGATAGGGTATTGTTACACCGATACTAGGTTATTAACTACTTTCATCGGGGGAATGCAAAAATTCGTTATATCGGGCCATCGGGGGAATGAAAACATTCGTTCCACCAATGTTCATGTGTTACAACGATGTGCTTGCTTTTTTTGACTCTATTGGTCTATTGGGGAGGATGCCTTAGGAGTCAACCTGATAGGGTATTGTTACACTGATACAAGGTTATTAACTACTTTCATCGGGCCATCAACGAGGCTATGATGGGGGTTCCGCTGATGAGGCATTGTTAGGCCGATCGTGCTAATTTTTATTTAGGAATAGGGAAACATTATGGAGTCTCAAACTCATTTATGGGTGTGACAATTTGGCAATGTGGGCCACAAAAGCAGAAATTTACAAAAATTCTCGATTAATCCTGATTTTTAAAAAAATTGTAGGCTTTTAGCCAAGCATCCATAGCTTGTTCAAAAGAACCTATTTTAGGATTTTAGCCATAGCAGCAAGGCAATGAATTGTTTGATAAAATTCTTTGATAGAAATGTAAGAAAAATGTGTTAGCATAGACAAGGCAGTGAACTCTTTGAAAAAATGCCTCAAAGAAATGAGGTCTCATGGTGATGGAATGCCATGAAAATCAAAATCAATTTGATTGTCATGGCATTCAAATCTGTGGGAGGCTAACCCTTGTTTAGGTTTTAGCCATAGTAACACCAAGGTAGTGAATTGTTTGACAAAATGCTTTGGTAGACATGTAGCAAGAAAATGTGGTACCATAGACAAGACAGTGAACTGTTTGAAAAAATGCCTCAAAGAAATTTGGTCTCATAGAATGCCATGACAAGCAAATGCAATTGGCAACTGCTCCTAATTATTAGTTATACAATGTGAAGTAATTGCATAACTCCTTAGGTTGACTTTGTAAACACTATATTGTAATTGAAATTTTCTCATCTATCGACATCTAGTTATTAGTTATGCAATGTGAAGTAATGCTTTGAGTTTGAAAGATGTGCAATGCAATGTAATCAACGATATGAATATAATTATAATTCATTAGTTAAACTGCTATTTTATTTCTCTCTCTATATCTCTATGCTAACCAAATGCCTTTCAATTTCAAAAAAAATAGTTTTATCTCTTATTTCTACAATTTTGCCTTTTTAAATCCGATTTTTTCCTGATTTTTTCCAAACTTTTTCCTGATTTTTTCAAAAAATCTTATACTTTTGGTTTGCCAATTTTTTCCCCAAAATATTTTTGCTACTATGGATCATAAAGCAATAATAAAACTCTTGAAATTTTGTTCTTTTCTCATAAATTTCTAATTATTTGCAGTTCCAAGCTTTTGTACTTGCTTGTATAGGGTTTCTTTGTTCTCTTTTGCATTGAATTAGGTGGCTGGGTGAGTTAAATTCAAATTGTTTATGATTTGGTGGATTCTGGAAGAGTTTTGTGCATTTTGTAGTCAAATTGTTGAAACGGGTTTGTAAAGACAGAGTTGAGGGTTTGTAAGTCTACAAAAATGGATTTTCACCCATTCCACCTTTTGTGACTTTTATGCTTGGAAAGGCTCTGTTGACTATTTTTTACATGAATTACTCATCTGGATATATTTTTTGCTTGATGGTTAAACTACATGCAGAGCAATTTTATCAAATAAGCACGAAAACAAACATGCCTTGATGTCAATCATAGTCGTGTTGAAGTTGAGGTAATATAATAGTTGTTGTGGACAAAAATTTATAGCTTTTACATTATTTACTTGACTTATATTAACTTTGCATGATGATTAAACCACATGCAGGACAATTATATGAAAGCAGAACAAAAAGGAAAAGACCCTGTCAATAGAGCTCTCTGCAAATCTACACAACTTTAGGACAATGTTGACAATGATTATGCTAAATTCAATGAGTATATGCATGATATTGATAATACTAATGGTGCTGAACTTGAAATGAGTGCTATGAAACGTTACTTTTCCTTGATTCTGAAACCCTTCATGTATTAATGACTGTTATGATCCCAAACAGTGAACAAGCTTATAGAATAGTGAATAGACAACTAAAACATTGAATGTAACCCATAGAATAATCATTGTACCTACTTTGTCACTTTTCAGTGGGTATTGTTGGCACTTCAATACTTTATGATGCTTGACTGTGTTTTAGGGAATTGTAATTGACCTTGTCAACATCTTGAACTTAGTGTGTTGCTTCTTTCATTGGATGATACCTATTGTTCTTTCCTTCACGGATCTACTATTAACTCTTCATTATGGCTGTTGTTATTAATTTTTATTTTTTTTTGATATTCTTGCCGCTTTCTCTTAATGTCTTGTTGTTGTTTAGTAATGATATTTGCTACTCGATCCTACATTAAAATCATTGTTATAGCCATAAAACTCGTTTCCCTTGCACTAAACTCACTACTACTACTACTTGTTCATTGGACATCATTCCTGACTTCTTTTTGCATACTCTTACACTATTTTCTAACAGTGAAAGGCTCTTTTTCTATTATTTATGTGACCTCTACATCCAACCTTATTTGTTACTCCTTTACTGCTGCTATGAAAGCCATAGAGAAAGACTACATTGTTTCCTCAATGACTGCTCTTAATGGTTGTCACATGTTGCCTTGATACATTTTGTTCTTTGTTCTTCTTTTATATGTCATCATTGACAGGGTTATGTTGACTGCATGGGGTTATGTTTCAGAGCTTTAATGCCACTGTTTTTATACATCTCAATGTATTTCACCTTCACCTTGCAACAGTAGTAGTAGTGCTTTCATATTGCATTCTTTGTTTTTGTGCATTAGCTACCTTTTTTATGTGTAATAGTGTTGTCATAACCTTATGTGTCTGGTATGTGTGCATGGTAATGTAGTTTTTATATTTGTGGCCTTTGTATCTGATTAGCATGAAGCTAATAGTAACATTGTAAGCACTGCTATGAGTGTTGGTTTTTTAGTAAATTAGATCATTGCAATTATTTTTAAAAAATTTCTTTTACAATTATTTTAACATAGAAGAAAGTACTATTTAAGTAAGTAATGGTTGTTTTATTATGCAAACAAGGGTAATCATTACCTATCTAATATAATGTGTGTTTTTTTTTTTTTTGCAGAAATGTATTAATGATAAACTCAAAGAAGGGGATAAAGTTAGGGTGTTGGATCCGTTTGATGGTGATGTTGTGGGAATTGGGCAGATTCACTCCCTATCTATTGTACATGGAGTCAACTTGAAAGGAATAGGAGATGCAAATGTAAACATTTTAAAGGTCACAAGTAACATACCCCTTGTTTATGAAGACAAAATAGATGGAGTTGTTCGTCTGAAAGAGAAAGAGGGAACCCTCACATGGTGGCCACTAAAATATTTGCAAAAAATGACATAGTTGAAAATGTTTATCATGTACTAGTTAATGTTAGACATCTTGGCTCACTGCTTTATGCAGTATTTTGAACGTGTTGTTTAGGGATCATAATTATCATGGTGTATTTGAAAGAGTTGAAAACTCTTAGAAAACTTTGAGATTTGTAACTTGATATATAATATATATATATAATAAATATAATATATATATATATATATATTTGCATTAAATTTTTTATTGCAGATTACCTTTATTTATCATGATGTTGAATCAATCTTTTAATTCTAGCATGTTGTAGCTTGTTCATATATGTAATATTTTTATTTGCTTTTATGTTTTAGTTCAAGTTTAATAATATGTTAGTTTTGCATTACAAAATTTATGGTATTTAATAAATTATTCATTTCATGACTATATTTACTACCAATTAATAGAAACTAGTAAATAAAAATGACTAAATTAATGACTAAATATATTACTAAAGTAATGACTAAATTAATGACTAGTAATGACTAAATTAATGATAAATATATGACTAAATATATGATTAAATATAACGTAGTAATGAATAAATATGACTAAATTAATGATTAAGCGTATGACTAAATTAATGACTAAATATATGACTAAAATATGTATTCGTAAATCAACATACTTGGTAAATAAATGACTAAATCAATGACCAAATTAATGATTAAAATCAATGACTAAATAAATGACTAAAATTGTTTAGTCATAAATTTAGTGGTGTTATAAATGACTACAAATAAACCACTAATAGTTACGTGACTAAATTTAGTCATTTATATGCAATTTTTAGTAGTTTATTTAGTCATATATTGTTGTTTGTGTACTAGTGTATGAATATTTGTATTTTGATAGTTTTTTTGTTACTTCAGTTTGTATTCCTGAATGAAGATCATGCGATTCCAGTAAGTTCAGTTGTTGTGGATGCTTCTCTAATATTTCATGATGCTTGTGGATGTTTCTAGTTCATTCTCTATCTATATTGCACATCCACATTGATCGTTGTACTCGTGATCTGAGATTTTCTCTTGTGTGTTCATGTTTTTCATGTTCTTGACTAACAAGGTGTTGAAGCGTGTTGTGGATCTTTGAGGAGTAATTAATTGAATTAGTTCCTGTTTGAGGATGTTATTTTTGGTCTTCACTATGTTGTGGTTGACCTTGGTTGATTCACATGAATAATCTTTATTGATTTGAGCTGATTGTTTATATTCATTTTATTATTTATTTGGAGCCGACTTATAACGATGTAATTTCTTGTTTCGGATATATAAGAGCGATTGTTTTATTATTTTGAATATATGTATGTGAGTGTGTGTGCGAAGTGTAAGAGTCCTATGTGTGGATAAATTTCATATCATTTGAAGGCAGAGCAGAGAGTGAAGAAGAGTGAAAAAGAGGGAAGAAGAGTGAAGACGAGTGAAGAAGAGTGAAGAAGAGTGAAGAAATGTTCATGTGCTTAACTGGAATTGTAACTAGGCATTTGCAGATGCTACTTTTCTCAGTTCAAATTTTGATGGATTTAATTAGAACTTTTTTGTAAGACAGTGTGTCTTCCTTTGGGCAGTAAGCTTATTTTGTATTTGAGCAGTGAGCTCTAGGCAATGTGCCTAAATGCATGTGCATTCCCCATTCATAATTTCTTATACTTTTAACATGGTATAATCTTGTGGACTGATCTCCCAGGTGGTTTTTCCCCTAATAGGGTTTCCACGTAAAAATCTTGGTGTTATGTGTGATTCTGATGTGTTGTTCATTTATGATTTCATGATTAATGTTTAGATCTGAGAATAAGGTAAATAAGTTGAATAAGTTTGAAATTCGGTGACAACTGATTCACCCCCCTCTCAGTTCTCTGCCCTTGTGTTGCCAACAATTGGTATCAGAGCTTGTGGTTCCTTGGAAGAATTTTAACATCTTGAGGTGATATGGGATGTCAACTTATAAGAAGGATAGTCCTAGATTTGATGGAACAAATTATTCTTTATGGAAGGCTTGAATGGAGTGCCATTTGAGATGCATTGGTGAACCCTACTAGAGAATTACACAAAATATATATGTTATTCCACATAATGGTCCTCCTACTTCTACTGAGATCGGGGATGCTGAGTATAATATCAGGCCTAAGGAGGCGTTGTTGAGTGCTTTGACTAATACTGAGATGACAAATGTGATGGATCTGAAGACTGCTTATGAGATCTGGAAAAAGTTGGAAACCTTGTATGAAGGTGATGCTAATGTGAAGATTGCTAAGCTACAAAGTCTGAAAGGGAAATATGAAAATTTGAAAATGGGTGATGATGAGAATGTTACTATTTTCATGCAAAGATTGAATGAACTTGTGTGTGGTATCAGATGTGCTAGTGGATAGATAGACAAATCAAAAATTGTTGCTAAAGTGCTTAAATCCTTGCATGATTCTTACAAAGTCAAGGCTAATTCTATTGAAGAGCTCCAAACTATAACAAATGTTACCAGAGATATGTTGATTGGTAAGCTTACTTCTTTTGAGTTGAGTGAATTTGGTGATGCACTTCCTAAAGTTGAATCTGCATTCAAGGTCACTACTTCTGGAAGAGAGATGGAGATGAGATATGATCGGGTGAGAAAGTTCATCTAGAAAAGTGTTCAAGTATGAGGAGGAAATGGAGCAAACGATGAAGAAGAAAGAGAGCTTGAAGAACTTGGCATTGATTGTGAAAAGAGAAGCGAAGGACAGGAAGTGAGTAAGTATAAGGGGAAGTTTCCTATTAAATGTTTTGCTTGCAATAAGATAGGTCATTTTGCATCAAGGTGTCCTGAGAGAGTTTCCAAGCCAAGATTTAACAAAACTAAATTCCAAAAGAAGTGTTACTATGCTTCTAATGAAGGTGTGACAGATGATGAATCTGACATAGGAAATTCAAGTGAAGATGAATTTATGTTTATTGATATCAAGGAAAATAATCCCATGTACTTTTCGTCACTAGTTGACACAAATGTGGAGAAAGCCCTAGTTGCTCGAGTTAAAGAGAAAGATGAATGGGTAATTGACAATGGTTGTTCAGATAAAAGTAAGTTTGTGAATTTGAAAAAGTATGATGGTGGTGTTGTGAGATTCGGTGATAATACAACAGGTGTGATCCATGGAAGAGGATGAATTTCTCTTGATGGTAAGCATCATACCGATGTCTTGTATGTTGAAGGTTTGAAGCATAATCTTTTAAGTGTTGGAAAGATGGTTGATAAGGGATACAATCTTCAGTTCATGGATGGTAAGTGAAAAATATTGGGAAATTCTAGAAATATGATTACATCAGGTACAAAAACAAAAGGTAATATTTTCCACCTAAGTGTTGCTAGTAAAAGTTGTTTGATTGCTCAAATTGATGAAATTTGATTGTGGCATAGGAGAATGTGTCATGTTAACTTTGATAATATTATCAAGATAGGTTCCACTAAGGCTGTGAGAGATCTTCCTAAGCTAATGAAACCTACTAACGCCATATGCAAAGAATGTCAGTTAGGAAAGCAAACAAGAATTTAATTTCGAAGTAAACAAAAAAATTCAAATGGATTGTTGGATCTTGTGCATACTGATTTGTGTGATCCTGCTAGAACTAGAAGTTTACAAGGATACAGGTACTTCATGTTGCTTATTGATGAATATTCAAGGATGATGTGGGCTACTTTCTTAAGGGAGAAATCTAAAGCTCTGGAAAAGTTCAAGATCTTTAAGGCTATGGTTGAGATAGAGACGGGTCTAAAGATTAAATGTCTGAGATCAGATAGAGGTGGTGAATTCACTTCTGATGAGTTTAATTCTTTTTGTGAAGAGCGTGGAATAAAGAGACAGTTATCTACACCACGGACCTCTCAACAAAATGGAGTTGTGGAAAGGAAGAACATAACAGTTCTAGATGTTGCTAGAACCATGATATTGGAAGGAAATGTACCTCATATCTACTGGAGAGAAGATGTGAGTATTGTTGTGTACACTCTTAACCGGGTACAAATCAAAGGTGATATTGGTAAGATTCCCTTTGAGCTATGGACTGGTCAAAAACCTACTATTAGATATTTCAAGATCTTTGGAAGTAAGTGTTTATATCAAAGAGATGAAGATATAGGAAATTTTGATGCTAGGAGTGATGAAGGAATCTTTCTTGGTTATTCTACTAAAAACAAGGCCTACTGGTGCTACAATAAGAGATTGAGAAAAATGATTGAAAGTGCAAATGTCAAGGTTGATGAAGACTTTGGTATATCGAGGCAAGAGTGGATATGATTATGATGATCAGAATGACAATACAAACAAAGGTCAGACTTCAAATCAAGTTCAAATCATTCTAGTGAATCAAGAAGATCAAGAGGAAGAAGAAACTGGTGAAAGAGCAAAAGAGAGATCATAAGAGCCTAAAATATAAGAACATTCTTAGAAAACTCTGAGGTATGTGAGATTGAATCATTCAAAAGATCAGATTATTGGTGATAAGAACAAAAGGAATTGTCCCGAGACTAGGAGAAAGATTGCAGGAAGAATATTGTTTGATTTCAAAGATTGAACTAACAAAGTATGAATGAAGCATAAAAGATGAACATTGGAGTTGAAACATTAAGAAAGGGGAACTACAACAAATTGAAAGAATGATACATGGATTCTTGTTCCCAAACCTAAGGATAAAAATGTGATTGGAACTAAATGGATATTTAGAAACAAATTGAATAAGCAAGGTGAAGTGGTTAGAAAAAAAGTGAGACTGGTATGTAAGGGATATTCACGGATGGAAGGTATTGATTTTGAAGAAACCTTTTCCCTTGTTGCTATAATTGAAGCTATGATATTGTTTCTTGCTTATGCTTCTTACAAAGGCTACAAAGTTTGTCGAATGGATGTCAAGTCTACTTTTCTAAATGGTGAATTGGAAGAAGAAGTGTATGTTGAACAGCTAGATGGATTCTAGTTGATTGATCAAGGAGATATGGTTTTTCTATTGAAGAAAGCATTGTATGGACTCAAACAAGCCCCTAGAGCATGGTATGCCAAATTGGATAAGTACTTGGTGAAGCTTGGATTTAACAAAGGTATTGTTATTTAATGTCATGTTTCAGAATGATGATATTAAATATTTGATTATGAGTTTTGTTGGAAGTGATATCATGTTTGGAGGAGATGATGAAAACGTGGCCTTGAAGTTTGCTAATAAGATGCAAAATGAGTTTGAGATGTCAATGATTGGCGAGATGAAATTCTTCTTGGGATTGCAAGTTACTTAGTTAGATAAAGGGATCTTTATATCTTAGTCCAAGTATGTGAAGGAATTGCTGAAAAAAATTGGTATGGAAGATTCAAAGCCAGTTGGTACATATGGTGACTAGATGCAAGTTGACAGGCGATGATATTGATTCTTGAAGGAAAATCGAGACTAAGAATACGAGATCAATGATTGGTGGATTGCTTCGGCGGCTCAAGCTAGTGCGATATCGCAGATATTATTGTATTATTGCTAGATTTCAAGTTGATCCTAAAAGAATCTTTCCTTAGCAGGCGCTATGAAAGGATTTTAGATACTTGAAGGGACGATTGATTTTGGTTTGCCAGTATCCTAGAAGATGATGATCTTACTTTGAGTGCATTTCTTGGAGTACTTTGATTGGGTGGAGATGAATGACAAAAACCACTGTGAGGTGGAGCATTTTTCTTGCGAAAAAGTTGATTTCATAGTTAAATAATAAAAGTAGAATATTTATTTCCTTATCTACTACGGTGATACATTCTTTGCTTGTAATTATGCTCAAGTACGTGGATGAAATAGATGTAAAGAACTTATTAGGTTGTGTATGATGTGAGCCTATTTCTATATTCTATGATAACTCAAGTGCTATTAACATTTCTAAGAATGCGGAGCTGCATTCCAAGACCAAGCATATATCTCCTCAAGTTTCACTTTTTGAGGCAAGTGAAAAGTCAAATTGAATTAATATTTCTTTAAGGAGGAAGTACAGAGACATATTTGCCAGAGTCATTTCCTAAGATGCACTTTTTAGTATGTCGAGGAGGAAGTTAGGGGTGATTACCCCTCGTGAAACAGGATGCATTTTTATTTTAGGGTTGTGGACTAAAGGGTTTCTTTTCGAGTATATCTAGTTTATCCACATAAAGTTTCAGATATATGCATGAAGATTTGATCGAGTTATGAGTATTTGTGTTCTGATAGTCATTTTGTTGCTTCAATTGGTGTTCCTGAAAGAAGATAATTTGATTCTAGTAATTTGAGTTTTTGTGGATGCTTATGTAATGATTCATGATACTTTTGGATGTTTCTAGTTCATACTCTATCTATCTTGCACATCTACATTGATCGTTGTGCTCGTGATCTGATATTTTCTCTTGCATGTTCATGTTTTTCATGTTCTTGGCCGAAAAGGTGTTGAAGCTTGTTGTGGATCTTCGAGGAGTAATTAATTGAAGTGGTTCATGTTTGAGGATGTTATTTTTTGTCTTCACTATATTGTGGCCGACCTTGGTTGATTCACATGAATAATCTTTATTGATTTGAACCAACTGTTTATATTCATTTTATTATTTCTTTGGAGCTGACTTATAGAGATGTAATTTCTTGTTGCGGATATATAAGAGTGATTGTTTTATCATTTTGAATGTATGTATGTGAGTGTGTGTGTGAAGTGTAAGAGTCCTATGTGTGAATAAAGTTCAGATCATTCAAAGGTAGAGTAGACAGTGAAGAAGAGAGAAGAAGAGTGAAGAAGAGTGAAGAAGTGTTCATGTGCTTAACCGGAAATGCAATTAGGCATTCACAGATGCTACTTTTCTTAGTTCAAAGTTTGATGGATTTAATCAGAACCTTTCTGTAAGATAGTGTGTCTTCCTTTGGGAATTAAGCCTATTTTTTATTTGAGCAGTGAGCTCTAGGCAGTGTGCCTGAATGCATGTGCATTCCCCATTCATAATTTTTTATACTTTTAATAGGGTATAATCTTGTGGATTGATCTCCACTGTGGTTTTTCGCCTAACAGGGTTTCCACGTAAAAATCTTGGTGTTATGTGTGATTCTGATGTGTTGTTCATTTATGCTTTCATGATTAATGTTCAGATCTGAGAATAAGGTAAATAAGTTGAATAAATTTGAAATTCGGTGACAACTGATTCACCCCCCCTCTCAATTGTCTTCCCTTGTGTTGCCAATAGGTTGTTTAAAAGAGAATGTGGTCTTTAATGGTTTTCCACATAATGTGTTGCCATCAATGACAAAGGGGGAGATTGTTGCAAGTATGAGCAAGTTTGGTGGTGTTGTCATTAATGTTGTCATTGATGTCAACACAATTCAGTATGTTGTAGATTGTGCATGTATAGTTTAGACACTGTTGAGATATTGTGAGTACATGGAGTTATCCTTATGGTGTTGTAGATGTGCTAAAATGATGGATTACCAAGTGCTTTTGAGAAAATTTATAAAGAGTGAAGTCAAAGTTATGTATATGTTCAAAATATGCTCCGGAATGTGCTTCGTGTTTCTTCTGTGTTGATCCTATGCTTGTGCGGATTTGAAGGTTTGTTGTTGGTGATTTGTTGGTGATATCTCCTAATTTGTGGCTGTTGGTTTGAAAAAAGGTGAAAGTTGTGCTGACTGGTGTGTGAACTGTTTTGGAAGAGTTGGTTATCTATGGACCGAGAGAAATGTTTCTGCTTCGCAGTCCTCCGCTATTTTTTTTTAGGTCTTGTGGATCTAGAATATGTCTTGTAATGACGTTCTCTAGGTTCTAGCAGAGATGTTTGAGTTTTGGTGCTCTAAAAAATGAGCTTTAGAGTTGTTGCGTGGGATTGCATAGTCTGGATGGACTGTTGGAAAGAATTTTATGTTTGAAGGTTGTTACACTTGTTGTGGATGTATCTGGAAGTATCTAAGATGTGTTCTCATGCATGATGAAGCATGTTGCATTGTTTATGTGTTATCTTCTTGTTGGAAAACATGTACTTCAATGTTCATTTATGTTTTCATTAGGTTTGGCCCGACTGGTGTTTACACTTCATATAGAAGAAGAATTTAAAATTTAATTAAGGAAGCGTGTGGTTGATTCGATTTGTTTATTTTGGTCTTGGTTAAGTGTTTAATTGGTTCACTCTCATTCTTTTCCACTGCGGGAATGTTGAGTTTTTGACCTAGTTTGAATTTATGAAATGAAGCGTATGTGGTTGACCTTGGAGAATTTTTCTAAGGTTGAAGATGGTATAAATGCAAGTCGAGATGCAAAGGATTGTATGATGGAAAAGTAATGAATTAATCCACTAGTGAAGAGTAGAGTTGTGTGAAAGTGAGTTGAGGCAACAATACTTCATTGTGTTAGATTCCTGAAAGCAGTGAGTTGAAGGTTTTTGCAATCTTTTGATCAAGGTTGTGGATGTGTGTAAATTGTTGTTGTGGATCTTTCTATTATCTTTTGTATATGTAGGTAGTGAGCCTCCCTGTTGGATAGTGAGTCCTTTATGTAGGTAGTGATCCTTTGTATCTAGACAGTGAGTTCTATTCTAGGCAGTGAGCCCTGGGTAGTGAGCCTCTTGTATTCAATTTTTCTATCACTTTATATTGTGAGTTAATCCTCACCGTGGTTTTTCCCTTATTGGGTTTTTGACGTAAAATATTGTGATCATCGTGTTGATTTTTCTTTTTGGTATATGCATTTCATACATTCATACTTAATAACATAAAAGTGTGGTTGTAAAGTTGATAAGTGTTTGAAGTTTTGTGATTGAATATGGTGATAATTGATTCACCCTCCCTCTCAGTTATCCTCTGCCTTTTAATAGAGTCTTTGAACTATTTAATCTTGCTTGTACTCTATTGAGTATGTATACTGTAGTATGAATAGCTTCTCTCCAGTAGATATCTGGTAGGTTTTCTTCCTTCATCATTATCCTTGTTGCTTCTTGAACTATCCCTGTTATTCTTCTACGGTAGGGTTAGAGATGTGAGATCTAACAATTAAATGCAGATTTTTATATAATAAATAGAGAAACTAAAACATACAGGAATAAACATAAAATAGAAATTTAGCGTGGTTCACCCAATACATCCACCAAACCGCAGCCATCAATACTTTTATTATCCAGTAAAAACTAATACAATCTTCTGAATAATGCGTTTTTTCATCATCTTGAAATACCCATCGAACCCCCTTTTGCAAGCTTAGAAAGCTTCAAATTTTGGGTTCTACAAAATCAGTTTTCTTTTCCATTGATTTTTCCTTTTTTTTAGGTGATCATAGCGAGAAAGTAGGAAGAAGTATTTTTTCTAGGGGCTGTAAGCGAACCCTTCGGGGGCCATTGACCACGGACCAGAAACAGGAATTGAGGCGGAAGGTGTATAGTATGCCATGGGCTGCTCTGATTATATAGCATGATTAGTCACCACATACCAACACTTTCTCTCCACCACTCCATTTTTCTGAGGAGTCCTAAGGGATGACAAATGCTTCTTTATTCCATGATCTGCACAAAAATTGTTAAACTCATTGGAGGTGAACTCTCCACCTTCGTCAAACCTTAATAATTTGATATTCATATCCATTTCATTCTCAACCATAGACTTAAATGTTTTAAACTTATCTGACGCTTCTACTTTTTCTCTGAGAAAAGTTACCCAAGTTATTTTAGATCAATCATCAATCAACAACATGAAATATGATGCAAAGTAGGGTATCAAAGGCTTGCAACACTCAATCAATGCTTTTCCAAATTCTTAGCACAATAAACAAGATGGTTTTCTTGACAAGTTGATATTATGCCTTATAGCACAACAAACATCCCTTTTTGGACATAATTTTTAAATCAGGCCTCAAAGCTAGACTCTAATCACAATTTAGGATACCCTTTTTGACACTTCAAAACATATCCAAAATTAAGATAGGGTTGTTTTGGAACATAACCCTCAAAATTTTGCTGCTACGCTTGACAATGGCCTAATCAGGCTTGTGCAAATAGACACCTATTGGTTTTACATACTTCCAACCTCCACTCTTCAAATAAACATCCTAAAAATGTCAAATATAATGTGCCTCAACTATTCCAACTCTTTCAAGCCACTTTCCAAGAGATTTCCTTCAAACCCTATCTCTTAGGAAACTTCTATGCCGAAAAACAAGAGATTTTCTGCCTAGGGCATCACCAATTCTTCACCAAATCTTAAGCCATGCTCTTGCAAACACCATGAACTCAAAATACATCCTATCTAACCCCATTCCACCGTTTCTCAAGCCATTTCACTAATGGAATGGCTCAAAATTCCATTTTCTTCTCTCAAAACACTAAAACCTAGGGTTTCAAAGCGGTTTGGAGAAAATTGCTCTAAAATGCTCAAATCTAAATGAAATTCAATGAAAAAAAGATTTTTACAGAGTAGATTCAATTCCACATCAACTCTAATGAATTTGAGATCACCTGCAGGTTGTACAACCTTCTGTAGCAGCAAAATACAATAGGAAAATGCAAAAAACCAAAACTTTATTGATGTTCAACTTACAAAATTACCACCAGAACCTTGTTTCAACCATTACATGATGTATTTAAGATTTTCCAAGCAATAACCAACTATTCCCCAACTAATTTTTGAATTCTAACTGTTCAACTTCCAAGAAAATGCAAAAGTGCAAAGTTGCTTTGACAACTTTGCAACTTTTACAAACTTGTTCAAATGGACTCCAAACCACCTAACCACCTAAAATGACTCCAAAAACATCACAAGTGGTATTTAATACCTTATTACAAACCAAAAGACTCAACATCTAACTCTTTGCAACATTTTCACATTAAGAGCTATGGTGCCCTACACCATACTCCTCAAGAAAAAAGGACTGAAGTCCCATTGAGGATAGTGTTGTAACAACAGATGCAAGTTTGTTCCCATCACTCTCTAACCTCCAAGTGTTGTCTCCATCTAGTAGACCTTTCCAATGAACCAAAAACTGGAAATGTGTATCACCCATTACCTTCTTGAAGTCTTTAGCATCTAGGACATGCTTCAACTGCAGAAACCTGTTTGATAGATGATCCATGACCTATCCTTCACCTAAGAATGTTGTTGAATCTGCCCCTTTACCTACTACCATGTCTCCTTCTCTCTTGTAATGATTTATCTTCTTCTTCACTCCCATTGTGTTCTTGAACTTGCTCTTTTTCCCTTGCAACTTATCTTTGATCTCTTCACTCTTCCT
>VDFB02240972.1:0-10798 GCA_007258455.2 Sequoia sempervirens
AATTGTAGTCACCAAGGAAAAGAACCGCACCTGTTATAAATTTATCTAATTCCCATCAATGTCTTCAATTTCATCAATGTGTGATATCATTTTTAGGCAGCTCTGCCAAACCCTTTATATTTAATTCAATAAAGGCAGAAGTAAATATCCACCCTATTTTATTTTTCTTTTCATTTTGTGATAAGGGTAAATCTAAATATAAGGAATGAAAATAAATTGTGGTGTAAGCTTAGAATAGAGGTCATTTATTCCTTTATGTTGTCCACATCAATATTTTGGTAGTTCATAGTTAGTGTTTGAATTTATGATATTATTGTTTCCAATTATCTTACGTGTTATCTAATAATAGTTAGTATAAGCTTATGATTAATCACTAGATTTTAATGATTATTTTCAAATAATAGAAGTGATACTAAAACTAGTTACATGGTATGCTTGGAATAATATTGTGGAAAATTAAAGTATTATTAATCAAAAGAGTTAGAAGTAATAGAAGCTTAGTATCCTAAGTTATCATTTATATAGACAGTGAAGCAACAAATTTCATGTATGAATTAAGTCTTAGTTTTTTTTTTTTTTAAACTCTCAATGGATAGTTATTTTCTCATCAAGGCATTTTACGTTCTTATTTTGATTAATGCTAATTTTATCTTAAGGGTATAATGGTATATATATTAGAATAAGGAATTTATATTGCATTTTTTTTATTAGTGATCTAGTTATTATGTTACTCACCTTATCCAATAAGTGGAATAACACACACCATTGAATAAGTGGAAGAGTATATATATTCTTTCGTTATTATTTAGATTTCTAATCCCATTGAATAAGTTGAACAACACTCAACATTAAATAAGTGGAAGAGTATGTATTCATTTCATTATTATTTTAGATTTCTAACCTGGTATGTGCAGATCATGGTATACAAAAGGGTACATTTGTAGGGTATGTGGCTGATGACTTTTTTTCACCCAAAATTAATGAAACGAAAAGGGTTTTTAGAGGAGATTCTCTGCTTTCCAAAAATATAAATTATGATTTAATTTGAATTTAATAAATAATTATTATTCATTTTCTATTAGAATTACGACTAAAGTCCTGATCGATAGGCTGATTGAAAAACATCTATAACTTTCAAACGGTATCATATTTTTTGAATCCAAAACATGCGTCACATTCTATGCTTTACATACCATAGGATTAAAAAAAGAAAAATTAAATTTCATGAATTTTTGACCAAGTTAAGGTGGTCGCATTGCATCTAGTTTTTATACTTTCTAAAAAGTTGTACAAAAAATTCATAATTATTAATTATTTACTTGGAAAAAAAAAAATACAAAAAAATATGCATCACATCCAGACATGAGTCCCTCTACTTATATATAAAACTTTTAGAAAAAAAAAATATTATCATTTTATGTTAGGGGTGTATCAGATAGACACCCACTCTTATTTTTTCCCCTGAAATTTAAGTATCACCAGATTGAAATTTCAAATTTTCTACCCAAATAGATTTTATTTATTTTTAAATAAAACCTAGCATTTTAGAAACTACATTCAATTTTCTACAGATTCTATTCTTACATATTTTTGAACTAATATTGATAACTTATTCAAATTTTTACATCAAGTTGCCTAACACTGATTTTTCTGAATTTTTGCCACTTAAGGGCTTGTTTACATACCATGATCCCTCAAGCATTACGCCCCCTACTTCAAATAAGTGGAAGAGTATGGGTTTCATTTTATTATTTTAACCTCATTGAATAAGTGGATACTATTATTTTATTCTTTAGATTTTTTCCTTAATCTTAAGTTAAACTTAGACTTTCATCGTATGCTCTCACCTTGTTTTCATGGATCTTGGTGATAAGAAAATGGACTTTGATTTAATGATTATTGGATGTTATTCTTATTTTATGATTGATAAATTAAAAATCTAATATTAGATTTATGTGAAGTGTGAATTATGTTATTTTATTCTTAGATTATTTCCTTAATCTTAAGTTGAAATTATACTTTTGGTGTATGCTCTCACCTCATTGCCATGGATCTTTGTAATTAGAAAACAAAGTTTGGCTCAATTATTATTGGATGTTATTCATATTTGATGATTGATACATTAAAAGTATAATGTTAGGTTTATAGGAAGTGTGAATTATGTTATTTTATTATTAGATTGTTTCATTAATCTAAAGTTGAAATTAGACTTTTGTTGTACGCTCTCACCTAGCTATCATGGATCTTGGCGATAAAAAACATGGTTGATTCAATGATAATTGGATGTTATCCTTATTGAAAGTTGATGCATTAAAATCTAATGTCAAGATTATGGGAAAGTTGTCAATTATGTTACTTTATTCTTATATTTTATCATTGGAGTTAAACCTTTGTTGTATGCTCTCACCTCACCATCATGGATCTTAATGACTATAAAATGGGGTTTGAATCCAATGATTATTAGATTATTTCCTTATAATTTGATGATTGATACTTTGAATCTAGATATTTCACTTAATATTAAATTATGGGAAGTTGTGCATTATGTTACTTTATTCTTACATTTTATTATTAGAATTAAACCTTTGTTGTACACTCTCACCTTGCCATCAAGGATCTTGGTGATAAAAATGGGGTTCAATCCTATGATTATTAGATGATTTCCTTATTTTATGATTGATACTTTGAATCATAATATTTCACTTAATATTAGATTATGGGAAAGTTGTGAATTATGTTACTTTATTCTAAAATTTTATCATTGGAGATAAACCTTTTTTGTATGTTCTCATCTAGCCATCATGGATATTGGTGAATAGAAAACAAGTTTTGATTCAATGATTATTGGATGATTTCCTTATTTGATGTTAAATACTTTGAATCTAGACATTTCACCTAATATTAAAATTATGGGAAAATTGTGAATGTTGTTGCACCTGAGTAGGTGGCAATCAACAAAGAACTCTCTAGGGAAACTAGACCCTAGAAAGGGTTGCATACCCACTAATATAATGCTTAGATATTATGATTATCAAATAATAATCTATATTGTAATAATATTTTTTTATTAAAACTATTTTACAATTTTTACATCAATATTTTAGATCATACTTCGTGATCCATCATGGAGTATGATCTAAAACATTGATGTAAAAATTTCAACGTAGTTTCAATCCAAAATTCCTATTACAATATTGTCATGGACTGTGGAAACTTCATGATTTAAATAATAATATTATTTTATTTTTCTTTTAAACTGATATTATTAGTAGGATTTTTGTTGCTCAAGGGTTTGACTGGAGCCCATGAGGCTTCACAATGGCAATATGGTTGGGTGGAGAGAAAGCCCTTATCCTTTGGATTCATCCTTGCAAATCTTTGGATTAAAATGTATACCTTCATTTTTATTTAGAAAAGGGTGGTGTACAGTAATGTTTTAGAAAGCCTCTTGGAGCATACATAGTAGGTAGGTGAATTTTGGAATTAAATCCCAAAGAGCTTGGTGTCCTCTTACATTTTACCAGGAACTATATCACCAAGGCTTTTAACTTTATTGTATTTGCAAGTGTGCCAATCAATTTTTGTGCCCTAAATAAAGAGTTTTCCAAAGAAAAACACAACATGGTCATATGGCTATTCCAACATAGAGGGAGAGATATGTAGAGAGGAAAATGGTCAAGTTTTCTAAATATGAGGTTGATACATTCAATAATAACATCTTTGAGGACTATTTTATGAATACAAATTATGTTTTATGATAGGTCTTGGGTGAAGATAGCAAGGTACAAATTCTTGTTTATATGATGATGATTTATATTGATGTGCAACATAGGAATTTAAATAGAGTTTGATTATGCATCATACATTGTAGAGGGGATGCATTCCCAATTAAAGATTGTCTCAAAAAAGGATTTTTCCATCCATTTCAGATGGTATTATTTATTATGTCATTTAATTCTACATAGTGGTAGGGATATTTTGAATGTCCCCTACGAGGGATGCCGATAATGGTGAACGAGGAGGGAGTCCAAATGCTTGTGAAAACATGGACTCATATTTGGGATATGCAGTGTAATACTGCTATGTGGATTTTGATTTATTTGTTCATGTGGTCCTAAAGAATTTAGGATTTCAATCTACATAGAGGATATCAGACAACATAATGAAATTCCTAAGGCCAAAGGAGAGGAATCCTAAAAAGGGAATAAATCACAACTAGGGTGATTGGTATCTGCACTCAGATACCACTATAACTAGAATATATGGTTCACTTGTGCAACCTCGCATCTTTCTAAAATATGTGCCAGATAAGCTTGCTTTCCTAGAGATTATGTGGCAGCTGAATGAAACTGATAAGTTTCATCTCAAAATTAGCAAGAAAGGCTCAACTCTTCCTTTTACAACATTTTTCTCATATTTTGAAGTCACGGCTAAGGAAGGATTTGGTTTGTCGCCTTCTTTATTGTAGTCGTACAGAATGAGAGTAGAAATCCTCCAAAATTGTGACCCTAAGCACTACATTGAGCAGATTAGACAAGATGCTAAGAGGTCCAATTACTATCATAAGCTCAATATCATAGAGGATGTGATTAGAAACTGCAATGATGACGATGAGTTCAAGATGATGAAAGAAAAATGGGCCAAAATCTATTGGGTAGAGGAGAAGAGGAATAAAGCAAATCCTTCATACCAAGGAGCATGTGCAAAGATCAAAGACCCATTTAGTAGGCTCCATGCTATGTTATAAAAGTATGAATATATTGTTGCAAATGCACCAATCCCAGTGGTACTAACTGCAACTATGAAGGAAAGGCTGAGAGAACAAGAAGTTGAACAATTTGTTCAAAAGGATGTAGGGCCTGCAAGTTCAAGTGCACCTCCAAGGGCATCTCAAGATACACCAAGTGGGGTACAACCTTTGGTTGACTACTCCATTGGAGCAGAAGACGTAGGAGAAAAATTATTAATGAAGAAGAGGTGAACCAAATCTTTCCCTCCACTCCAAGAGCTCCATTGGATGATCCACCCCAAAATAGGATGATGATTGATTTGGGGGGTGGGCATGAAGAAATAAATTATGCCAGGGCCCTCATTTGCACACATGAGCATAAGAAATAGGATAAAATATTATTGATGAAGAAGAGGCAAAACCAAATCTCCCCCAAGAAAAAACCATTGGATGACCCACCCCAAAATAGGATGATGATTGATTTGGGGGGTGGACATGAAGTAATAAATGATGTTAGGGCCCTCTCTTGCACATAATTTATGATTGATGATAACTTTGTGAAGTTTAAAGAATATAAGGGCTTCTTAATCAAGAATAAGTTTGCAGATTTAGAAGCAAGGAAGGAAGCCACCTAGGAAGAATTGAAAAACATAACCAAAGACGATATGGAAAAGGTGAATTTTAAGTTGAAGAATATTTCTCCTAAGGAGGGAAGGCATATTGCCAAAGATAGTGCATGCCTCCTATTACCAATCTGGGATATATCCTCTGCTATTTTATTGGATACAATAATGAGACAATAGGTTGGATTTGAGGTACTTGCATCATATGTGTAGGATGAAGACTTATATTTTGGATAAAGATTTAGTACTAAGTATAAAAATTTAGTAATTTGGTCCATAGCTCATGATTACAACAAGCCTTAAGTGAATGTTAGTGAGTTGTCTATCAATTTGATAATTAAAATATTAACTAACACTAATCTTACTTAAGTTGCATTCTTAGTAATGAGCACAAACTTTTTCAGTCAAGAAACAACTAGGAAGATGAAGGAAGACTATAATAAGTTGTAGGAGATGCACAATAAATTAATTCTAGAATACAATAAAGTGGTATCTTAGTTTCCACCTCCTTAAATATTGGATGCTCCTCTCCACTCCTTAGTTAGGTTCTTCTAAATTTTCATCTCAATATAGATAAAATCTATCTTTGAGAATAAAGGAATTTAAAAGGAGAGCTAAAATAGAGCAAAGAATCTAAGAAAGTAGCCAAGGATCGAGTACAAAAATTTCAACCTGAGCATATTATATGACATTCTTAGCCATGGGTATTTCTAAACATTCTTGCCACACTTGTTGGAAGATTCTCTCTCTGGGAAGCTACACAATTTTAAAAATTCTTTCATTGAGCATAATTTGTAGGTGTTGTCACTACAGGAATCTAGGAGCACTGATTCCCATGGAAAAAATTGCCAAATTTACAAAATTTGACAACAATATCCCCAAGACAATTACAAAGACCAATGATTTCATTGGGATATTAGGGGAGATCTCATCATTCCAATCCAATATTGATCTCCAATTGAAGAATAAACTAAAATCATTTGGAACATTGGAACTAGGGATGGTGCCTAAGATATTGGATAATTTTGGAATAATTAATCCTCTACATGCTTAAAAAGGGGGGTTCAGGACTATCATACCAACTATGTGCTCATTTATTTTCTCAAGTGGCAAGCTTCAATTAGATGAATTGAATAATTCAATTAATGACTTAATAAAGTTGGACTCCAGTTTGGATATTTTTTGTTAAGGAAACCAAGGAAAATATGGATGCCAAGTATAATATGCATAACAATAAGGTCCAATAAATTTTGGATTTAAAGTGGCCAATAGAGGATGATTACAACTCAATGCTTGAGTAATACAATGATTATGAATAGGTGGAGTGGCACGTTCAACATCAATTTCCTTATTTTGGGGATTTTGGAAAATGTATTTTGGGATGGGCTAGATAGGTTTTAGAAATTCTTAGCTTCCAGAGAAAAGAAATGTAAACTTTTTTCTTATAGTATCAATATACAGTTTGAATTGAAGCACATATGAGTGATATTCACCAATACTCTTGTCTCCTTTTGTATAAAACATTTTTAGAATCAATACAAAGGATTTTGAGATTTTGTGTTACACATTTGATTCTATAGTATTATTATATTATTATTAGTATTATTTTAGTATTATACCAGTGTTAATATAAAATATTACTATTATATTATTGTTATTATTATGATTATTATTATATATTTTTATTATTATTACTATTATATTTTCATTATTTTAGTATTATATTATTTTTATTTAATTATATTATTATATCCTTGTCTTGTTGTTTCTTTTTACTTTTCTCACCTAAAAAATATAACTTAAGTAATTGAAAAATGGAAAATGTGATAGTAATAGATTGTAGAAATCTACATTAATTCTAATTAATCTCAATGAAATATATTCCTACAAATGAATAATGAAGAATAACACAATTATTTATTTTATTACAAATGAATTACAATGTCACATCCATTTTTAAAGATGAGTAGAGCATTCAAACTCTTGTACAAGTGACACATGTCACTTTTACATCAAACATAATTGATATCAAGCTAGTAGTGGTGTTATGGGATGGATATCATATTTTCAAACAATAGAGCTTGTTGAACATGCTTGGGAAATGGGGGCAATGAATATAGAAAATGTACCAATTTTGGGTACCGACTGGAGTTGTGCTGAAGATGTTGAAGGGGGTACTAAATCTACTACCACCCTCTTCGAGTAGCTCCAAGCCACTAGGAAAGATCAAAATGACTTTGAAAGTCCACATGTCCTTTTTGAGGGCCTTTGTAAAAATGGAGTATGAGAAATTGATGAGTTTCCATGTGGACAAGATTAAAAGACTTTTATGGTTACACTCCCTATGAAAGCACTTGTCTCAATCAAAGGTCCTCATCCTAGCTCAAAACTTGGCTCAAAGCGAGGTAAACCAAATCAAATTATTTCCAATTCCTCCCATTCTAAAGGCAATTGGTTTCTCTTTTACTCTAAAAATATATAACTAGAGGCAAGAGAATTTAGAGTATCCTAATAGTACCATGACACCATCTTATTTGTCATTAACCTCAAAAAAATGAAAATTATTGTTAGAATTTAGAACACTACACTCAAAACCATTTTATGGACTTAAGGATGGATTTAGCTGAACTCAACATCCCTATTTATGGTAAAATTTTTGGGTTAACCCAACATTAATAAATCATTAACTACAACTAATATAGAATGCACTAAAATTTTAGCAAAGATGGAATTCAATGGGATTTACTCATGTGAGGTATAATTGCTCTTTTTTGAGGCATCGCAAGCACATGGGAGAGTCACTACAAATGTTACTTGAATTAACATTTGGCTTCATATAGAGTACTCAAGCATTCAAAAAATATCAAATCTATCGCAAATATTTTTTGATTGACAATTGGCTTCACAAGAGTACCTCATGCAGTTTTCAATATCAAGTTATCAACTCAATAAATTTCACTCACTTCAAATCAAAATAGGATACTAATTTTTTTTTTAAATATCTTCCACTGACACATCAAATTAAGAACATTAGTAAGGTACACATGGCATCAAAGCACAAGAATGTAAAGTTTTCAACAATAGAATAATTTCAATAGTGCAACTATCTAATAACTTGTGATAACCATTAATGTTTCCCATGCAGCATGCCCCATAATACTATTTTCCATTAAAGGATACAAAGGTATATATAATATCTTCAAGATAACATGTCAATATCAACCAATGTCAAACTTAGAAAAATCTACATTTTTTCCCTTAAGGAAATTATGAATTATCTCTTAAGGAAAAAAAAATTTCCATAAGATAAAATTTTTGTTTTATTGTTCTAATTTGTCATTATCCAAAATTTTGAAGATATTAATGATACAAAATACCAATGTCTTTATAGCTTTCAATATAAAATATAATTTAATTTCTACCTCAATATTTTTTTTTTATATATTATTATTTTTGATCTGTGAGTAGGCTCAAGGGAGAAAGATCCCATAAAAGATAATAAAAATAGATTAAAAAAATGGTTGCTCTTGTGGAGGGCTAGGTTAATATTATATTTATATTAACTTTGATAAGTTTGATTACAAATTTTTAGTGTTAAAATAAACTATACAAAATATAGATTTGTTGCATTGTATCTTCATACACTTAAACATTATATAACTTCTAATGAAGTTAAAATTAGGGGTTCAAATCCTCATTGAACTCCTAGGTTGGAATGAAGGTGAAAGACCAATCTACAATTTCAATATTAGAAACCATAGTGATGGATTTTAGAAACTCTAGACCCCTGTGGGTATGGTGGAAATGTGCAACCACATTATCTCCCATAGCTTCAATAATAAATGACACCTCAAATCCATTTTAATTGGAATGTAAAACAGATCATACCCCAACACTACTCTAGAAACCAAGCCCCACAATTCCACACTCCACAAAGAATTTAAGATCAGTGCCATTTCAACAATGAGGCCTTACGTCAACTTTTTTATAACTTTAGCTTCCTCTAAGCCCAACATAGCTGCCAAATTGAGGAGAATATCATAATTTACTCAAAATCTATTTTCATCTTTTCATGAAACTTTCCTAAGACCATTTAGTTTCTTCACAAAACCGAGGAATTAGTATCAAAGATATTCTTCATCCTTGGCTCAATATTTCCCACTTAAAGAATGAGGTGGATCTTCTTTGCTTGTAGTTGTATACACCTAAAATTGGTCAAGACATTTAATTAATTAATTAGTAGTTATTTAATTAAAATATTTCCAACCCTACTTATAAATAAATTCTCAATTTATTTATATAGTTCATATCTTCTAATTCTCAGAATCTAAAAAATCACATTCCTCTAATTTAATTAAATAAATGAATTTCTAAAGTTTTTTTATTTATTTAATTAATTCACATTGATCCCAAATTTGGAATTCAAGCACATGTCCATAACTTTTCATGCCACCTCACCAAGGTCACATAAATTAAATAATCTTCAACAAATTTTCAAACACATGGCTTATTCCTCACACACTTCTTCAACAAACTTTCAAACACATGGTATTTTTCTCACACACTTTATTCCTCCATCCATTTGGCATGTTGTCCTTGGTCAAGGGATTCCTTCATCCATTTGGCATGTTGTCTTTGGTCAAGGGAACATTCTTCTTGATTCTCTCCATCTCCACCGTTTATCCCTCTTGTTTGAATCTGGACCATCGATCGCTGCCACATCACAAGATTCTTGGAAAAGCTTATAAATACGACTCTTTTCCATAGTATTTTGCATCCCACATTCGAGTAGAGTTATCATGCAGGAATAGCTTTGGAGCATTGGAGCATTTGGAGTCTATAGTTAGAATCATGTTTTTCTTTGTAGTTGCATATAGAATCATGTTTAGCTTTATAGTTAGCATTGTAGAATCAATTTTTTCTTTATAGTTGCATTTTAAATCATGTTTTTCTTTATAGTTGCATTTTAGATTATCATATCACTAATCATTTGAGCATATGCAGAATCATTTTAACTTCTTATCACAACATTTGTATCACATAGTTTAGCAACATTATCCATTCATCATAATTTCCATTATCATAGCATCATAGCTTTCATCACATAGTTTCATATAATTGGCTTGCATTTTGAATAGCATCTCGTTTCTCAAGTTGTCATTTTAACAACCATAAGTGCATATACAAAATCTGAGAGCCAACATGGTTTAATAAATCCTTGAGAATAGAGGACAATGGAACGTTTTTAAAGATTTGTTTGTTGCAATTTAGAGTAGTTTATTTGATTCAAATATTTACTATAATACATCTCATTGGTGTTTGTGTTGATTTACTAACAATTCCCACATTTCACACACATAAATTGGCGCCCACTTTGGGGCTATACCCCATTTCTAACAATTTTCTAGAAAAGTTCATTTAAACAGGATAGACGTGACGTTTTAGC
>VDFB02240974.1:0-12832 GCA_007258455.2 Sequoia sempervirens
TGTTGGAAATGTTGTCATTGATGTCAAAGGTGCATACACATGTTGTCATTGATGTCAAGAAGGTACATAAACAAAGAGTTGTTGTATTTAATGTGAAAGACCGAGATTGTTGGTGAGATTGAACATCATTGATGACAAGAAGGTAGTCATGATTGATGAACAAATGAGAGTATAGGAAATGGTTGTCAACATAGCAATATCATTAAATGCACATTGAATTTGAATGCACATTGAATGCAAGATGTAAATATCATTGATGTCAATAAAGTGATCCATTGACAGAGGCTCGTGAATCTGATATCTGAAGACCTGTCACAATTGCTCAGATTTGATGAGTAGAGAATACAGCAGTGATTTAAATGATATGTTTAAAATGACAGTGATTAAAGACAGCCAGCCTAGAAGACAAACGTAGAAAAAACAGAAAAGATAAAAACAGAAAAAAGTCAAAGTAGAATAAGACAAAATAAGAAAAAGACGAAATAAAAAAATTAAAAAAATTAAAAAAAAACAAAAAATGAAAAAGAAAAAAAGAGAGAACAACGATTCAGAAATTGAAAGACTATAAGGAGCGCTGGGCATGAATGAAACAAAACTAAAAAGCAAATAGAATAAGACGAAATACAGGAAAGGACGAAAATAAAAAGGTGCGATTAAAAGTTTCTTTTAAAACAAAAGGCTACGATTCTAAAGAATATTAGAAGATGTTTGATCAAATAAAGTGGTGCCCATAAAAGACAAAAAGGATGTTAGACAAAGACTTGTATTAAATAAATCATGAATATAGAGGTGCTGTTTAGTAAACAAAGTGGTACGATCCTTGAAATCTATTAAGGAAATATATTAATGAAGGGTTACGATTTGTATGGAAGAGGCACAAGCTTATGAAGAGTTGTTTTTTATTAAACAATAGACACATTCCTTCAATAGGGACGCCTCTCTTAAGGATCGAAGAAAAGGTATAAATATGTAGAGTGTACGGGAGAAAATTGAGATCATCTGAAGAATGTAGAGAGTGGCTGTGTGAAAATAAATGTTATATCATTAGAACGTAGGAGTGTGTTTTGGAACAAATGTTCTATCTCTGAAACACAATTTGATGTAGTGAGTTGTGCTGTGGGAATAAATGCTATTTCATTGAGACATAAACAGATTCTGGAAAAATAATAATGGAAAATTATTAATAAATGCAGTAGCAGATTTGAGGAAGTGTGTATGCTGTGTGTAATGACAGTTATATCATCAAATACAAGCAGACTTGAGGCAGAATTAAAGTGGATTGAAGGCAGATATCAGTGTAATGCTACAAAGTGATTTGTGAATAAGACATATATGATGCATCAATTAAAACAGATTGGTGAACAAGAATAAGTAAAGATTTGGGAAGAAGAGTATAACGCAGATTTGATGATTTCATCATTAAGTAAATCATTAACATCATCTATTGCAGAGGTAAGACAAATTGTCCCTGTTGAGCAGATTTTGTATGAAGAGAATTTAAAAGACAGATTTGGATGTGGAAGAAAGGTAAATTCATCATAAGCTGATTTGTGTGAATATCTTTCAAGAAGTATAAGAGTGGGATTCAAGAGGAAGAGTGTTTTGAGCAGAATTGTCCATCATCTGTTGATGAAGCAACATCAAAGGTGGAGTATTATTCTTGATAATTCTATTTTTTGCTAAGTAGGTGCTCGGCAAGTGGGGTTGGAGCCTCCAATAGGTTGGTGCCTACGAACATTAGGGGTTGGTGCTCCTTGTAGGTTGGTGCCTACTAAATCAGCATTAGGGGTTGGTGCTCCTTGTAGGTTGGTGCTTACTAAATCAGCATTAGGGGTTGATGCTCCTTGTAGGTTGGTGCCTACTAAATCAGAATTAAGGGTTGGTACTCTTTGTAGGTTGGTGCCTACTAAACTACATATTTGGTGATTCAAGTAGGTTGGTGCCCACATTCATTGTAAAAGCTTACATAATTTATAAAGTACAATTGTTGGTGTCAACTTGTTCGTATTGTGATATTCTTGCATAGTTGAGTTGTGTTAGAGTATGAAGTTGATAAAGGTTGTAAAGGGTAAAAGTTTGTTGATATACTGATTCACCCCACCCCCTCTCAGTATATCTTTGTGCTCTTCAGAAACTCCTCCACAAGAGAGTCCTTTATTGTTAACATCGGTCTTTAAAAGAGTTGGTATTTCCTCTCATAATTCTCATTGTTCCTCAATTTCTATAAGCTGTCAAGACAGGATACAAATCTTGCAAATAAGGCACCCTTATCCAAGTAATCCCTCCATGTCAATAAGAACATCACAAAATTATTAGGAATAAACACCAACTAATGTATTTCTCTTATCATTCTCACTATTCCTCAATTTCAAAAGCTGTTAGAACCTGTCTTCGGGGACGTGTCCCCTACCATTTTGGACATGTACCCCTACTAATAACATTTTGGGGATGCAAGGGCACCTCAAAAATGCTCCCTCGCCATCCCCAAACATGAAAAATATTTGGAATTATTTCCAAAACACCTACTTTTTCTAGTTACGACAAGGGAGGACTAGCCATCACCTACAGCCCAATCAACATAAAATGCAAAATAAATTCAAGAAAACACAATACTGAAAAATAAAAGGAGCAAGGAGGCCCATAAGGAATCCCCCATCTGTTGAAAATGTTGTCATTGATGTCAAAGAAATTAAAAATGCCTTGGAGAATTAATATTTACCTATGTAAATGGCAACCGACTATGAGATTTTCATGAAGAATATTTATTATATTTTAATATGACTGCATGCTGGCCAACCTTCTAATTCATGGCAGCGCTGGACTTATGGCCACACTTATTATATTTTAATCTGAATTTTTAAATACAGGCCGACCCATATTTTGGCACCTACATTGGAGAAATAAGTATTATAAAAGGAGGCCGACCCCTTGGAAAACTAAAAATAAGTCAATTATTATTTTATATAGAAGCCAACACTTTTTGAAAAGATCGCCCCCTTTCATGAGGAAGTCTGATGTGAGTATATAAAGAAGATAAGTCAGAGATGTGAGAAGCAAGAATTTAATGCAATATCTTTCCATATACTAGCAGATTTATGAGCAGATTTGAAGGAATTATAATTAGACTTTGTGAGCAGATTGAAAGGAGATTTATGAGCAGACTTAAAGGAGATTTATGAGCGGATTTAAAAGAGAATTATGAGCAAATTTAAGGAAGTTTTTTTAGCAGATTTAAAGCAGATCTACAAGCAGATTTTATGAAGGAATTTGACATGATTAACATGCTTTGAAGAAGCAATGTTCAAGAAGACGAAAGTTTTGGTTCTTTGGAGGTCGGTGCCTCCTAATTGAAGAGATTGGTGTCTCTTGCTAAGTTGGTGCTTAGTGGTGGAGATTGGTGTCTCTTGCTAAGTTGGCGCTTAGTGGTGGGGATTGGTGTCTCTAGTGGGTTGGTGCCTATAAGGATTTGTAAAGATAATTTTATGGTTGACCAGATTTGGACAATAGATCCAAGTAGTCTTTTCTCCGTGGTTTTCTCCCAAAAGGGTTTCCACATAAATCTTGAGTCTCTTAATTGGTAGATCTTGTGTGAATACTATTTTCATGGTTGTTGGTTTTTAAATAAGTAAAAATTTATCTTATACTGATTCACCCCCCTCCCCCCCTCTTAGGATAAGTGTCACCATCTCTTTACAGTTTACACCAACCCTAAACCTAGAAAAGGTACATTAACAACCAAAAACAAATAACAGACTTATTTTGTGGTTTTCCATATTATGAAGAAGTAAACAAAGAAGGAGAACAGTTGTGAGAAAAAACAAAAACAATAGTGAGAAGGCAGCAAGAGAGTATCAAACTACATCATTAACTTAAAAGAGATAAAATAATGACAAATAGCATATACCTTTAAGGTTTGTGGTCTATCAAAGGCTTTAACTTGGACTTGGTGGCAGGGATCTACCCTTCATCCCCACCTTGTATCACAATAAAGAGAGCACCAGGGCTGTTGCCCCTTGACCCTACTTACAACTTCATATGGTCAATCAAAAGAAATAGGCTCAACTCTTACCAATCAAAGAAGTTGGTGGCCATGAATAGTGCTTTGCAACTTCAAGATCAATAGACTCCTAAGTATCATTGCATATCATTCCCCCACCAAAAATGTGATCGCAGCATTATAAATCACTGCCTTTAACCTAGGCGAAGGAAATGAAAGGGCGGAAATTCATGAATAAGGTTGATTAATACTAAGTAAAGACTATTGGGCAGCAATTCCTCAAGAGATGCAATTTAAATTAAAAAAAATATAATAAGGCAGTGCTTGCTTATGAGGAGGTACATTCTTGTAAGGGCAATTGTTTTAATGAAAGGGTGTGACTCCCTCCAACTTTGGAGATATAAAAGGGAGAAGAAATCATTTGGAAAAGGGGGAAGAAGACATCAATTTGGAATAGAAATTGAGAACAGCAATTAATAATATTCAGAAATATAATTGGTGGCAGCCATTTAAGAATAAATTTATCATTTCATCAAGAGATATTTATCTAGACATAATCTAGCAAATTCCTTGTGAAATCATGTCTTGAATTTGAGGAACTGTTATAAGGAAGTGCTTGGTTATGAGGAGGTACGATTCTTGTAAAAGCAATAGTTTTAATGAAAGGGTGCGACTCCCTCCAACTTTGAAGATATAAAAGGGAGAAGAAATCATTTGGAAAAGGGGGAAGAAAACATCAATTTGGAATAGAAATTGAGAACAGCAAGTAATAATATTCAGAATTACAATTGGTGTAAGCCATTTAAGAATAAATTTATCATTTCATCAAGAGGCATTTATTTAGACATAATCGAGCAAATTCCTTGAGAAATCATGTCTTGAATTTGAGGAACTGTTTGCAAATTGGAATGACAGTCAGCCTTCTGAATTCATGATAGATTAAGGATGACTCACCTATCATGCTCTTATCAAGTTGGACAAAAGATGGGATTAACTGCCAGCCTCCCATGCTTTTGAAGCGGGAGTTGGATGGACGGCTAGCCCTCCATGCTCTTGGCCTTGATCAAGGAGAATGGTCAGCCTCCAAGGTGGACTGAGGGACGGGAGGGCGATCACTCTTCCATGCTATCAGTAAGTCAAGGATGGCCAGCCTTGAAAATTGCCAGTTTGCAAACATTTCCAAGGAATTCATGATGTGATTGGCTGCAAGGAATATGTTGTGATGCATTAATCCAAATATTAATGATGTTATGATTTACTGATCTAACTATTGTGATGCCTTGATGTATGGGATTTGGATATTATCATGATTTCCTGTTACTTAGTATTACTAATATCAGTTTTTAGTGATTAATATTGTTTGCAGGTGTAAAATCGGGAATTTCCCAAACAGGGACATTACATTACACCCTAATTACATGTTGGGATGTTGATCCTAAAGATGCCACATAGGTTGATTAGGAGGAGACACAAGAGGTATTGATTGGGTTCCATTGGATGAGGCAACCCCTCGTAGTAGCAGTGAATCAAACTCAAACTCCAATTTTTTCATGCAAAGTTATCAAATGCTGATTAGAGGCAGCAGCATATATTCTATGCTTTTGTCATTTTGTAATTGAAACTTGCAACCTTCGAGAATTTAGTTGTAATTTTTATGTAGTACATATGAATGGGCATTGACAATGAAAGCAATTAAATTTTTATTGTTTTGTTTGTCAACTCTCATGTGAAATCTCAATTCAATTCTAATGCTACGTTACCCCAAGTTTCCAGGACAAGGATGGCGGGGGACAAAGGGATGTGTCTCGGGGACGGGGATGGGAAGGAGGCCATTTTTAGGGGGCAACAAGGGACGACTAATAAAAAATAGGGAAATTTTTAAAAATATAGAAAATTTAAAATATTCATATGATAAGGCAATCATCAGATACATCATAGAACCTTAACACATAAGATTAGAGTTCAATTGATATTTTCATTTCATAGAAAGCAACAAACAAATGAAGTTTTAACCAAATTTAATTGCATTCATTGACAATGTGCATATATGTTATATAAAAATTACATCAAATTGCCCAAAGATTGCAAGTTTCAACAATAAAATGACAAAAATATAGAAATATGCAGCTCTCCCTAATCAGCATCCCCTAATACTACATCAAAATCAGAACCCCAAGCAATGCATCATGTGCCTCCTCATCATCAATGCAAATGTGCATTGACTACACCCCCAATCCTCAACTCGTGGTTCCTAGGCACACGTCAAGCCACACCCTCAACCCCCATCCTTCGATTTGCAAAGGGGACATGACAAGTCTTCCCTCCTCAAAATTGCTTGCCCTCAAGCAATGCAAATTAGGATGCTCAAGAATCCCAAGCCCTTCCCATGTGGTGTCGTCAACTAGTAAATATTTCCACTTGATTAGACAAATTGTGATGCTCTTGTTCCTCAAGTTTTTGGCACATGTATCCATCACTTTTTCTAGTATCAGAATTAGCTTACCTTCAAGGGTGGCAACTCCTCTAAGGGTATGATGTACAAACTAAGAACTTTCTTCAAACAAAACACATGAAAACATTATGAATCATGTTTGTTCTAGGGGATCTCCAACTCGTAGGCCACTTCACAATATTTTATGGCCCATACTATCAGGGTCTAAGCTTTTCAACCCCTCTCTTCTTGATAGAAGTTTTCTTATATTGATGCAATCTTAGGACAACCAAATCTCCCACCTCGAAGGATCTCTCTGTTCTCTTCCTATCTACATAAATCTTTTGCTTGTTCAGCTCTCACTGCATATTATCCTTAAGTGCCATATAAGGTGTCACCTCAATGGACATGTGGTGTGAGGTATTGTAGCAGTATTCACCCAGGTGCAACGATTTGATCCATGTGATCTACTACTTTGACACATAGTTCCTCAAGTACCCCTCGATCCACTTATTCACTATCTTTGTTTGTCCATCAATTTGGGGATGGTAGTTGGTCCTAGGTGTGAGCTCTATACCTATCAAGTGACATAATTCTTGCCAAAAGGAACTGAGAAATCTGCTATCCCTATCACTGACAATGTTCTTGGGCAAGCCACGTAATTTTAAGATCTCCTCGAAGAATATGTCTGCTAATTGATTTGCCATGAAATCTAAAGCAATAGCAATAAAATGTATACTTCACCAATCTATCAATGACAACATAAATACAATCTCTACCTTGCACCCTAGGTAAGCCAATGATGAATTCTATGGACAAGCTCTCCCATTTCTACTCAAGAATTGGTAGTGGTTGAAGCAAGCCTACTGGAAAATCTATTCTTTTTGTTCCATTGGCAGGTAATGTATACTATAATGTGCTTACGGACATCCTCCTTCAATCCCTTCCATGAAAACCTTTCATGGATCTACCTATATGTTTTGTAATACCTTTGATGTCCTATTATTGGAGTATCATGAGAGGCTTTCAAAACCTTCCCCTTGACCTTATACTCTGGTACCAAAAGGATTTTGTTTTGGTAGAGGATCAGCCCTTCCATAACCACATACCTGTCATCTTCAACAACATCCACAAGGATGTCAGCAACAAATTTATTCTTGGAATATTCAGCAATTATGGAAGCCTTCCAATCAGCATAAAGTAGGCTTTCTAGAAAGTGCATCAGCTACCACATTTCTTTTGCCCTTCATGTACTCTATTTGAAAATCATAAGCCTGCAAGTTGCCTACCCCTTTTTGTTGGTGATCATTCAATTTTTTTGTTCTAAAAAGAACCTCAAACTATTATGATCTTGATCTTCACACCAAATTTCCCACAAACTAAGTATTGTCTAAACTTCTCCAATGCATGCATGATTGCCAACATTTCCTTATCATAAATGGACCTTCTCTAAATTGCTCAATTTTATATTCTCAAAAGCTATTGGATGTCCTCTTTGGCTTAGGACAGCTCCCATACCTTCTTTAGAAACATCACATTCAACAACAAAGGGTAATGAAAAATCAGGAATGGCAAGTACATGGCATGAACTCATTACCTCATTCAACTTGTCAAAAGTTTTTTGAGCGTGTTCAAAACATACAAAGGCTCCCTTTTTTGTTAGATCAATCAAAGGAGCAGCCAATTGAGAGAATCCCTCCACAAATCTCTTATAATAGCAACATAATCCAAGAAACCCTTTTGGTTAAGTTAGGTTGGTAGGTGGACGCAAATCAAGGATCGCCTAGATCTTCTATTGATCTACTTGAACACCCTTGGAACTTATGACATGATCCAAGTACAAAATCTCATATAATCCAAACTCACATTTAGACAACTTAGCATAGAAGCATTGCTGTTCCAAAATGCCCAAAATTGTGTCTAGGTGTTCCAAGTGTTCCTTCCAAGCCTTGTTGTAGATCAATATGTCATCAAAGAAACCCAAAACAAATTTTTTAAGCTTCTTACTAAATACTTGGTTCATGCATGATTCGAATGTAGTTGAAGTGTTGGTGAGTCTGAAAGACATGACCAAAAACTCGAAATGTCCATAATGACGTTGGAAAGATGTCTTCTCCACATCTTTGTCCCTCGTGCGGATTTGATGGCATCCTAATCTCAAATCAATCTTGGTGACGTACATAGCTCCATGTAATTCATCTAGGAGTTCATCTATCCTTGGAATAGGATACCTATTCTTTTTGGTCTTCTTGTTCAAGGCTCTATAGTTAATGCACATCCTCATAGTGCCATCCTTCTTTACAAGAACTACTGAAGATGCAAATGGACTAAAGCTAGATCTTATGAATCCATGTCAAGAAGTTCTTTAAAAGCCCTCTCTATCTCCTCTTTATACCCTCTTGGATGATGGTATGGGGTAGTGATAACAAGTTTAGCCCCTTATTCTATCTATATAGCATGTTGAAACCCTTTGTCCAATGGTAGCCCCAAAGGCAAGCCACTAAAGACTACAAAATGCCTATCTAGAATTTTCTAAATATCAACATGATGAGTACCTTTTTTTCCTAATGGGGACTTTGTGGGAAGAATCATACAATTTGCTGCCCATGTTACTTGGCCTCTATGGACGATTCTCTCCATCCTCTTGGTTGTCACCACTTATGGAGCTCCATTCAAGATCCCTCTGAAGACAATCTACTTTCCATCTATGGTGAATATAAGTTCCATAGTTTCTGCAAATATTCTCCTAAAGAGTTCAACCATTGTATTCCCAAAATCATATCAATATCTCCCAAACCAATCACATAAAAGTCATCACATACCTTATGGTCTCCCAAAGTGATATTGAGTTGCTTGATTACTCAGTTGCCCAAAATGGTAGATCCATCAAGTATTGCAACATTGAAACCTTCAAATTCTTCTGCCTTCAATCCTCCCTTCATCATCAAACCGTCATCGATAAAGTTGTGAGTGGCCCCACTGTCGATGAGAAAGGTCATCCTTTGTCTTGTGAGCGCTCCACAAACCTTGAAGGGTAGATATTTCGAGGCTCTAGAGAGAGAAACAAGTATAGTTTCCCTTGTGACTACATGTTCTTCACAAATATGATCGACAAAGTCTTCAAATACTTTTCATTCATCTTCTAACTTTGAATCTTTATCTGACACTACTTCTAAATAGTGTAGTTGTCCTTTGCCCAAGCATATATAACCAAGAGTCCATAGCTCTCTACAAGAGAAACACAGCTTCCTCCTAAGTTCATTCTTTGTCTCATTCATCTTGCTCATTTTTGGGGGGTAATGCCTCACTCTTAAAGGGAGATTTTTGTTGCAACATTAGTGGTGCACTCTTGGAGTAGGATTTTCCTTTGCTCGCTGAGTCCTCCAAACTCAGAGCCCTTTTGATGGCCCTTGCAAGGAATTCGGATCAAACGCCTTTACCAAACCCTTAAGCAATGTGGATAGGCCTTCTACAAAAAGAACTATGAGCCTCCTTTATGTCATGTGTGGAACCATCACTATAGCCTTTGAAACTCTACCACATAGTGCTCAATTGTACCCTCTTGCCTCAATTATGCTAGCTCCTTTAAGTAAAACTTCAAATCCTTCCTGTCAAACCTCTCCATCAATCTTTGATTGAACACTTCTAGGATCATGATTGAGCTATGTCCTTGGGTTGCCTTGCCATGGTACCACCATTTGTGGGCCACACCCTCTAGGTGTAAATCGGAAAACTTAATGGCTTCTTCTTCAAAGATGGGGTTCAAGAAGAGATATGTATCCAACTTTTGCAACCAAGCCCTAGTTGTACAACAATCTGATCCATCAATGTGGGTATTGTTGTCAATTAAAATCACACCCTACTAAACCTGTCGTTCAGCATTCTAATGAAACATTGCATAAACCTACAAGTAATCCTATTCTACTGACTTACAGAGGGAAAAAAGGAGAGCAAAAAGCATAAAAGAGAAAGGGGTGGTGATGCACCTAGATTAAATGGTGTTTCTTTCTACCTAGTATTGCACGGAGGATCAATGAAAATCACCAAAGGACTTCACACAGCTCTCTATCTTATCAATTTTCAAAGGTAAGTATGAAGGTTAGGGCCTGAAGGACACCAAAAGGGGTATAAGTAACCAACAATCAACACCTGCAGCAAATTAACACAACATATAGACTTGGAAGAGATGATAAACATTCATACATGCACAAAGGTAACAAGATTTACATAGAATGCAAGCACAAAGAAGAGGTTAAAATGGTATGTTTTATCAATATAGAGGCATAGGCCTGTTTTACAAAGTAGGGTTGCAAAAATGCAAAGCTATCATGGAGAAAACAAAAAGAACCCCTCTTACAATGAGGCTTAACAACCTTTAATCCATCTATTGGGCATGGGAGAGAGAGAGAGAGAGCACGTGACCAAGAGGAAACCCTATCCATGACCCTCTAATAGGATCTAACAAATCTGCACAAAAAATCCTTGGTCTGCTTACATAGAAATCTCCCCAAAAGCCCTCACCATGCCAACCTTGATGAGAAAGAAAGGACGATTTGCAAGAAAAAACCTCTCAAAACCTGCGGAAATCACGGCCAGACACGACTGCCTAACAAAAATTGAATATGCAAAGGGAAGGAGATCACAACATTTATGGCCTTCCAAATGAGGAGATGAATGGAAACGACACGTTTTTAAGGTTTAGTATGCTTTCCCGCGTGCAACAAGGTATCAGGCTTCCTCCTTACATTTCCTTGGTTGGGAGTTGACTTAGCCACTTGTTTCATCCGTCATCAGGGGTCGGACGTTTCACCTGACACATACTTTGTAGCGGCATTAAAAATCCTATACCCGCATTGAATGCTTCGTTGGGCATCAAGCCTCAAGCTCGACATGTATCTTGCATCACTCACCCTCCACCTATCGAGAGTTTAGCAGGAACCAAGAACGTATCGAGGTTCCTAAGGTTCTTATTACCTTCAGAAGCGTCGACAACTATGCAATTAGCCATTTTTGGCTCAATTTCTTTGACGTTCGAGCAAAGAGTACCCATTTGGGTACCATACTTGATGGAAAACTCAAAGACCCCTTACCCTTGGCCAATTTTTGGATTTTGAAATTGGGTAATCGACTAAGGAAAGGGAACAAAACTAACCACTCAAAGGCATGAATGACCTAATGACCCACATAGAAGATCTCACATTGGTTATCATTAATGGGGAAAACAAGGGGACATAAAAAATGACAACAGGTATATTGATCTTCCCCAAGCGATGTTGAATGTCCTTGTGAGGTTGCTCCTCATATCTTCTTCTCCCTTGTCCATTCTTTGATACTCACAATACTACGTAAAATTCATGCCCCAATGGCATGATACCTCCCCACTTCATCCTCTTGTTCTTCCTCCTAGGGTTTTGTGTCCCATCTTTCTAGAAATTTGGCTCTGAGTATCTTCTGTGGCAGGTTAATTGAAACCCTATCATTTGTTGAATTACTTCCTTCTACACCATTATTTTGTGCAGGTTTGGTGTGACTGGCCAAGTTGGTCAAGTTCTGCATTAATTGCACAAGCTTTTGATTGGTTTGCTATTGATTGAGCAGGAAAGCCTTCAAGTCATCTTCTTGCTCAGCCATTTTCTTCTTACCTCTACCCCGAATTCCACTGATATCTTCTTGCGTGACTGCCTTTGACCTTTTCCTCTCTTTCCAGACCTCTTAGGTCTCTTTGACTCAACTACACAACAAAAAAACCCAGCAAGCTGGCAAAACTATTGCTTTGATGCCACTAAAATGTCTCTTTCCAAATTTCCAACAAAAATAGCAGATTTGCAATAAACAAACAATATCTAAACAGCAATAATTTAATTATACTCAAATAGCATACCTCAACTAGCTAATAAACACATGAACTTGTACAAAATAGGCTCACGCAAATGAAACAACTCCAGCAACAGATTGCATTAATTTGAATGACAATGAACTATTTGACAGTCAATACACAGCAGCAAGAACAATTACAAATCTGAAACAGCAATGTTCACACTAGACTTCCCTACAAATTCTTAATGCTCCAATGCACTCCTTGAGTGAGAATGCTCCCAAAGAACCTCTTATTTCAGCAACCAATGGGGTCTCATCCACTGATCACAGTCTCGTATGGATTTTTGTCAACAAAAGATTGAACACAAAGTGCCCAGAAGTACATTACATGACATGATAATTACATTTGCAAAGTTTCTTGTTTTATATGCTACCCTTAGAAGATAAACTAGTCGGCCAAGGCCCAAAATGGAATGATGGCCCAAATTTGAAATTCACATGCTATATCACAAACTTTCCCTCTATTCCACATGCTACAATTTTTCTCGCCATTCCACACATTGCCATCGTTCCTTTTGTATTGTTGC